>CM071926.1:13203591-13409456 GCA_016081115.2 Rehmannia glutinosa
ATTGAATCGAACATCGAATCACAAATCATCAAAACAACCGAAACACTAGAAAAATCGCCATACACATCAACGAAATCGAGATTGCGATGTCACAAAGTCAGGATTCCCACACGACGATCCATTCGAATCAAGGTAATAATTTAACAGCAATTCATGCGTAAAATGTGTGGTTCGAATGCATGTAGTGTTGAACAATCAAAAAATTTACGAGCCCAGAAACGCGGAAGGGATGTGTAATTATAACAAAAATTGTGTATGTTTACTATAAGTGTTTTGTACATATAGCGTTCTAATTATGTATAGCATAATCTCACATAACAACAAGCAAAAATTTTACAAATATGCTAATTTAGAATAAGGATACTGCATGGATAGTGTTTTTGATGTGTATAGTTATAACAAAATATTGGAACATATGAGGATTTGTATAAGAAATCATATATTTAGTTCGTATTGATGATATGTGTGTATAGTGTTCCGAATTTGTGTATTTAGTATGTAAAATATGTATCACATATAATGTATTCTGCAATATATTTTTGCCTAATTACAATGCATGTATTGTATGCTTAGAGTAGTAATTATGTACACAATGTGCATTGAATATGTGTGCTTATAAGACAAATATTGGTGAGTACGATTTTGCACCATACATTGATGTTCTGTATATATAATATTCTAGATTTGTATGCTTAAAGTAGTCATTATATACAATACACTATGGCAATTTATGTGTGTTGTACATAATCCTATGCATAAACATACCATATATGCAACCTATTTATACATTATATGTGTTTAACTATACATAATTTTTATGCGACAACATCTGGATCAATACACGCTACAAATGTTTAAAAATACATAATCTTATGCATAATTATACAAATTTCTATAACTATGTATACAATTTTATTGACTACGTATACAAATTACATTTAATATACATTGTATGGATTTTATACATAATCTTATGCGTAAATATACAAAATTTAATAACTACATATACAAAATATATGGCCTACTTGACTATACATAATTTTATGCGCAAGTATACAAAATGTTGTAACTATATATACAATATTATTGTTATATGACAACATTCGGACCAAGTGTACATAAAAATACAAAGTTATATTGATTAAAAAGAAAACAACCCATGTCGTGATCCATTCATATCCAGAATTCAACGAAACATCCAAGTCGTATACAAAAACTCCTACGAATTAAAGTATAAATGACTCCAAAAAAAAACACCAAACATAGTAAACTAACTATACAAAAAGATGAGCAGAAATATACATACTAAATTGTCTATAACAACACTACAATATTTTTTTCCTCGTCCAAAACTTTCTGGCTTCTTCCATACACCTGTCCTTTTGCTCATTGTTGTAGTGGAGGATTGCATATTAGACAGTTGAGAAGAATTATTCTTCTCCAAACCACAATCCCATCTCTTGGTGCCACCGCCCATGTAGCTCTCCATATTCCTCATAGCATATATACCACAATGAACTTTGTTTGTGGTGTCTCTCCGAGGCATGCATAGTCTAGACGGGACGTATTTATGGACAACACCCGCCATTTGCGCACATCCTTTACCTTCCAAGTAATCCGAAAACATCTGAACCTACGAATATACCATGGAAAACAACTTTCAGCCCACTCTCCGTAACCCTTTTTTCCTTGTTTTTGGCCATTTAGTTGATAAAACAAACCTAAAAAAATATAGAACCAATTATTATACAAAAAAATACAATATGCACAATGTCTCTACTAAATATACAATAAAATACAACTAACTATACATTTTCACAAAACTAAATATACATTACCATATAGCTCATTATACATTATTGCATATATATATATACATTATCACACAACTAAACATACATTATTCATACACTGATTATGCATACATATGTACACTAAGTTTACACACATATAGTTAAATATACATTATCACAAAACTAAGTAATATACATTATCATATAGCTAAATATACATAATTCCATAACATATATACATGCTCGCACAACTAAAAATATATAGTTCTATAACTAAATATGTATTATTACATAACTAAACATACATTATTATACACCTAAATATACATTACCGTACAACTGAGCATACATTATTAAATACATAAAAATACATTATCACAAAGCTACATATACAATATTACATAACTAAATGTACATTATTACGTAACTATATATACATTATTATATTACACAACTAACAATTCAATGCACAAGGTGAGAAATCGAACATGAGAAATCGAAACTGAGAAATCGAAATAAATATAAACTACGAGCACACAACATGTGAACAAAAAATAAACAAGAAAAACACCATTCATCAAACCTATCAACAAGAAAGAAAAACACTATATATGTGTATACCCTAAAATCGAATAGAATGAAAATACTAAAATCGAACATAAACACAAAAATATAACCCTATCAACAAGAAACTCTAAAATCGATCAGAAAAACTTACACCCAAATTCAGAGACGATCGGACCCTAGCAACGAGTAGACACTAAAATCACACCGAAAATTAAACAAATTCCTGAGATGTTTGAGCCCTAGTAGCAACAAAGTCGAAACTCACCTCTTGGATGGGTCAAATTGCGCTCTTAAAATCGATTTGCAGATTTTCGGTCGTGTGTGATATCATGTGTTTGTGGGAAGCGATTTGATTTTCGATTTTTTGAAAGAGGGAGATTGAGGAAATCGCGGATGAGATATCGTTTTGACTTACCAAATTCAAAAAATGGGGAGTTATAAATATATCTCTTATCTTAAAGCACAAAATTACTTTGTTACCCTTACATTAGGCGCCCATGCCTAAAATAAGGAGTAAAATCTGGACCATAGATTATTAAATCAAATGGTATGTGGTTTTATGTTTTTACCTAAAGGGCTTTGTCTCATTTGATCATATCCTTATATATATATATATATATATATATATATATGATTACTCTGTTTCTCATTGCATTGTGCTTGTTCATACTAGTTGTGATGTAATAAACCACAACTTTTCCAAACAGAAAAACCCACTCATAGGCTGTACGTGTATCAATTAGTCAAAATTCGTGCCTCTTTCTTGGTGAAACATAAGATTCTCCTTAAATTTGGGTCCTCTATTTCTTTCTAAATCACCTTTTATGGACTTAATTTCAAATTTTCACTTTTTCAGATGTAACTTTTTGGCCAGGAAACATGCACATATTATTGCATTTACACACCTTTTCTTGTTTCACTGTCCCATATACACAGCCACTTAATACCAAAACCTATTCCACAATCCTCCCACCAAGAAATTAAACCCTCAGAAGTACTAAAGAAAAAGAAAGAAAGAAAGAAACCACAGATGGGCTCTGGAGATAATGTTTTCACTGTTATTGCAAAGAACATTGATGTTCTTGCTATGTAAGTATCAAACATAAATTGTTACCTTAGCAAGAACTATGTTTTTTTTTTCTTATTCTCCATGGTTTTGTACATTGTTTAATTAGTTTTAACATTGTGCTAATGTTATGCTTCTTAATCTGACCCTGATCAGGCCTCTGGTTTCTCTTGTTTTTCCTCTGTAAGTCACATTTTTTTTCTCTCTTTTGCATGAGCATTATTTTGATTTTAGAATAAAAAAGTAGATCAGAAAATTTAATGTTTTTAAATATTTGACAGATATTGTTCAATCAAGGCCATAGAGACTAAATCACTTGCAGATGACCAGCAATGGCTAACATATTGGGTTCTCTACTCTCTGATTACCTTATTTGAGCTAACATTTGCCAAAGTACTTGAATGGTATGTTTCACTAAGCTTGTTCCTAATTTATAATCAACATTTAAAAAAAAACTTGTAACTAAACATACATATGTTTAACTACTTGTTAGAATGTCATGTATGATAAATTGCAATTTTGGTGAGTAACTAGGGGTGTGACAAATTAGTCCTTTTAGATTTTGTCACTTGTATTTTAGAAAAACTCTCGGGTTTAGTCCACACTTGGCCAGAAGTTTCAAATCGTCTGTACGTGAAGGCAAAAAATTAGGGATTTTCGACTACTGCATAAAAATTAGAGTTTTCGCTGATGTGGCTTGGATCTAACATACACGTCGCCTATGCGGACAAGAATGAATTAATATAAACAACGAAAACCCCAAAAAAAAATTGTCGGACGTTCGAAAAATCCCGGATTTTTTACTTTCATTGTAGCATGTGAGATTTTCCTAGCAATTTTGAAATTTCTAGCTAGTTAAGCACTAAATTGGAGAGTTTTTCAAAAAAAAAATTCAAAGAAACATGAGATTTTATCGGGTAAATTTTAAAATAATACCACATTGGGGCAACCTGGGTCCCGACCCAAACTTTATGATTTATTTTATAGATTATATCATTAAGAACTTTTTTTTTATAAAAAAGTTATAGTTTCCATGTTTTTTTTTTTTTGTTTTACATTCTGCTTACTTCACTTTCACGTACTGGTTATGCCATTGCACACCCTATAGTTACGCAGTACTGAAATTGCAATTTATCAGTGTAATTTTTTCCTGAAATTGAAGGGCCCTTAATGTTTGTTGAATATTAATTATGATCATAATCAGGTTTCCCATTTGGTCTTATGCGAAATTGATCGGCGTATGTTGGTTGGTATTGCCTTATTTCAATGGGGCAGCATATGTATATGAGCATTTCATCAGGCCTTTCTACAGAAATCCACAGGTTAAACTATGGTATGTTCCAAGGAAAAAGAATATTTTCAGCAAACCTGATGATATTCTTACTGCTGCTGAGAAATATATTGAAGAAAATGGACCAGAAGCTTTTGAAAGGATCATTGCCAGGGTAACCATATAAATTCCAATATATATATTTTTTTGAATTTATTGATAGAAATTTATATTGTGTTAGTGTTATTATTTAATTTTGTTATTTGTGGTTGTAGGCTGATAGAGAAGCAAGAACCAGGAGGAGCAGCTACACAATCTATCATGATGATTATGAATACTGAAGTGAATTAATATTTCAAGTTTTTAGCTATATATGGCTATGGGCATAATTGAACTTACTGTTATCTGTTATGGATCTATGTAAAAATATTTTATAAGCTTTTCTGACTGTTTTGAGATATTCAATTCAGTAGTACTTTTCTTATGACTATTTTGTTGTTCCTTTAATTTCATTGTTTCTTGGGATAATTACAAAAAAGACCCTGAGGTTGGGCTAATTACAAAAAGAAAAACATAGATTTTGAAAACCCACTTGAGATTTGATTTTGTCTTAATTAAATTTAAGGGGTAATTGTAAGACAAAATCTAACCTCAATGCTTTTTTTTTTTTTCTTTGTAATTTTCAAAAGTATTTGAAATTTTTTTGTAATTAGCCTAAACCTCATAGTTATTATATTTTTAATTATCCCTCGTTTCTTGTTTACAAGGATTTTAGAATGAGTATGTCTGATTTTCTCCAACAAAATTAACTTGTTAAAATTTGTTGGTCTGGCAATAAGGGATGAACTTGAGGAAAGTCAGAGATGAATTGAATTCTTGAAATTTCAAATGGGGTTATGTGCTGGGAATTATGAATACAGTAGCATGGGCAGATAGATTAGGTCATTGAAAATAGATTATCTAAATAAAAATTCCAACGTGTGACAAAGTGCTGGTTGACAGGTTGTGAGGAACTAGAAGTATTATTTGTTTAATTGTTGGTTGACAGGTCATTTCCAATTATTAGGTTGTTGATTAAATTTATTTAAAACCTCTTGTAATGTTTTATATGTCATAAAATATTTCCTATTTTAATATTCAATTTTATTTTAAATATAAACTATTGAAGTGCATGAATAAAATAGGAATCTCTATTTTGTCATGAACATAGTCAAAACTTGAACATTTTATTTAATATTTTAAGAATGAATTAGGATCTCTTTAATTTTTTCGAGAAGAGCATATTCTTAGTGATAATTTTTAGTAGGGCTACGCGTCTTAACACCATTTGCAGCCGAAAAAAAAAATTATGAATAATACCATGACTTGCATGTAATTTTGAATAGTTTTATGAGGATTGAAATAATAAATTATTAAAGCTCTATTTTGGTTCTTGCTTCAATATAAAATTCAGAGTTGTTTTTCAATAAAATTAATATAAATTATGAGGGTTGTCTATAAATTTGAGGCCTTATGCAATTTTTTAGGAGCACAACCTAGCTAGTTAAATGGATATGTCATTAATCATCATTTTAATTTTCTAATTTTTTTAAGATGCAAAATCACTTTTCAAAGTTTTACAATCAAACAATTTTAACATTTCATACTTAATAGATAATATGGCTAGTTGAATAAATCTATCTTGTAAATATATTTGATCTCAATAGGACTTTAATTTTGAAAAACTTATTTCAGCGGCAGTAAATCGCAAGTATCATCCATTGTATTCTATTAATTAGCATTGCATTTGTTTGGAAAAGAATATAATCACAATACTTATTTTAAGTATTACTTAATTTTATCAATATTTTTTTCGATATATATATATATATATATATATTTAATTTTAAAAATAAATAATCAATACCTTCAGTATCAACATACTCTAAGATTAATACAACATTTTTCCTATTTATCATCGTCCAAAGTTTTAAATTTTGGTCCTCAAGTAAAAAACAAACAATCAGACTTAAATATGAAACATTCTCCCAATTGCAAATACCAAATCAAGCAAACTCAACAATTATTGTATCAAAAAGTAAAATATTGCTAATGATATCAATTTTAACAAGTAATTCATTAGACCATCTCCAACAGTTATACTGTTTTAGTGCATATTTTACGATATTTTGGTGTAAAATATGTACTCCATCTCCAACAGTTTTCAGTAAATTCTACAGTAAAAATGAATATTTCATAATATTCTATTTTAGTGCATTCATACACTAAAATCTTTAAATTAAAAAAAATATTGCACAGTAGTTTTGTGGTATTTTTAGTGCAAAGTTGTTCACATCTTCAAAATGGTGAAGTGCTGAAGCAATTTTTTTTCTCCAAATTGGAGATCGAGCACTCTCTGGGAGATGCTCTTAGTTAAACCAAATTATGATTGAATGAAATGAGCTGCTGAAAAGTTCATTTTGTTTTGGACAAAAATGGGTCTAGAATCAAAGTATTAGAGGGGCCAACTTAATAGTAAGCGAAAACTTGTACAAGTTTAGAACGATAAAATTAGACATCGATTTACCTTACCAGATTGAAAATTAATGGTTTTTAATCAATATAAATAAGAACAAAATATATTAGTATATACAATTTTGATCATCATGATGCTACATTCGAAATGTTAGTAACATCCATATAGAGATATACTTTAAAAACTACAAAGGGAAAGAGGGGGAAAAAGGAGGAGGAAAATATTGCTTACAAAGACCCAAATTTTCTGTATTGATCTAACTAAATTTTGTATTTTCATATAAAAGATTAGGTATAGAGAGGGCTGCAAAGAGAAAAAGGTCAGAAACACGAATATATAAATTTCTTGCTTGTTAAAGCCAAAACTTAGATACAAAGGCAAGACAGAGAATTAATTGAGCTTACCTCTAAAAATTATAACAGAGTAAATTATAATTTACTCTAAATTATTAATACGTTCTTTCTTACGTCTGTGCATAAACCATAATTCTATATATTGATGGCTTAATAGTTATCTAAAAATTCCTCAAAAAAAAAAAAAAATTAGTTATCTAAACTCAATTGCATAATAGGCCTGATCCAATGATTCTCGTGGCCTATAAATTCGAATATATATGCATATCTCGATATTTATATACATTGAATTAATTTGTTACACAAATTTCAATTCTAATTTTTCTAAGCTCTGTTTCACATTTGACCGCGAGGGTTATTATAGAAAAAAACCCAATTAGGGATGCCTACGGTTCCGAAACCGCCGGTTCCGGTTCCTCATTTTGGAGGAATTGGAACCGGAACCGTTGCCTTCCGGTTCCGGTTTGGTCCATTTGGAACCTGGGTCCTTCACGGTTCTGGTTTTGGTTTTTTCCGGAACCGTTTATTTATCTTTTGAGTATAGAGGAATGAAAGTTCGAGTAGTTTGCTTACAATATGTGGTTTAAAACGTGTCTCATGTAGTTACGAATATGAAACATTATAATAAATATTTAACATATGTTCTAACATATTTTTGCCAAAATAAAATAAATATTGTTAGTTTTGACCTTGAAACCGATGGTTTTAACTGCCGGCTGATTTCATGGTTTTTGAGACCAAGGAATCGGGATCGAAACCGACTTACATGGTTTCGGTTTTGGAATTATTGATCGGTCAACGGTTCCCAGAATCATTGACCATATTTCTGGTTTTGAAACCAATTTTGATTCCATTTGGCACCCCTAATCCCAATGCTCTTAATTGTTTCTTCTTATTGCAAACAATATCGATCCATTAGTTAATTATAAACTCATACCTTTTGTTCTCATTACATTTTCAGCCAATGGGGGACCTTTCATACACCAAATGTATACCACATATTGTTAATATATGTACATTAATATTGTAATATGAACATTACGGCTGGGAGAGCTAGGCTGCGACTGGATATGAGCGGTATTTCATTTTCGCTCCGCTGTAGAATTTTTTTTGACCAAACATGCGAATTATGCGATTGTTTATGAAAATTTTCAGAAAATATATTATCCTCTCACTTTCACTTTTTCTCATTTTTTCTTTTACCAATCACATCTACACATTTTTTCACAAAAAACTAATCATTATTACACATTCTCCCACAAATTTCACTATTCACTCAATCACACATTTTTAACTACCAATCACATCCAATCATCATTTTACTATTTTTAAATCAAATCAACTTTCATCATTACATATCCATTCACACTCTCAAATTTTTTTCAAAAACTTTCATAAGAATTTTTTTTTACTATTCTCTAGTGAAAAAAAAAATTCAAAATGAAAACATATCCAATCGCACCCCTAGTCATCCAACCCCTCTAAATCTATATAAATTTATATACTGTATACATTTATTAAATTTTAAAATTGCATTCTCTTAAAGCTGATAAAATTATCGTTGAGACTGAAAATATGTATTTGCCTTGATTCATATTTTTTTTATCTACTTACTTTTTATATTTAAAAGCAAGTCCAATTAAGATTGAAAACAAACAAAACTATTTGATACTTAATTCGAAAGTGATAGTTAAAAGCTTATTTCGAGCTCGGGTCATTAACATAAAACGAATGAAAATTGAACATATTTTCCGTTCGATAAGATATAAAGTTCAGCTCGAGCTCGACTAGATTAGTAAAAAAAAAATCTGTAAAAATATCAAGTTCGGGTCGGCTCAACTAAAGTACGTTCAGGGTCGATTTGATCAATAATCAAACTAAACTCAAACACATTTTCGAGACTCTTATAACATTCAAACAAACTTGAACAATATTATTTTCGTAATTACTCGATTCGTTTACACCCCTTACCCTACCTCAAATCCATCTCCTTAAATTAAAATTTCATGAACACTATAATTGTTGGAGACAAAAATTGACTTTTCCCAATATCTCATATTTTAAAATTTCCGCAATTACTTTATTAATTATCAAATATTATTAATCATTATTGGATCACATATATAATTATCCAACCAATGCAGCCTATACTGGCCCACACGGCCCATATCGTCCCACACACCCATTTTATCCTATAAGACTCATGCGACTCATTAACCCCAAGTATAAAAAGGTTTATCCGCCCCATTTGTTAGTGTTCTCAGTTAATCACTCTTAATATTGTCCTTTGCTCTGGATTTTGCATTCGCTTGAGCGTTGGAGGGCCTCCCTAGGACAACCCCAATGTCCGTCTATTGTTTGATGAATTGTCGCGGGTACGTTTCCAGCTTGAAGGACTACCAACTCAGAAGAAAACTTTGAGTTTTTCGGAATTCCTTTACTTGGAGTAATCTGCCGATTTTTTATGTTTTTGTTAGCATCAATTATATTTAGAGATATTCAAGAAATACTTAAAATCTAGCAAAGTCGTAAACATACAATGGGGACAAAGAGCAAATTATCCATTTCCTCAATCTTCTTTTGGACAAATGCAATGCTTTTTGGCTTTATTTGTCAAACAAAATAAAGAGAATTCAAGAAAATGACAAAAGAGAAAACCATCCCAATCATCGAATCCCCAGATACAAACTAACTACCCTATCAGTTGGTGACATGGATTTTTTCCCGGAAAATAAGGAATGTAGAGAAATAGAAATGCAGAGAGAGAGAGAGGAATCAAAAAAACACGAAAATCTACAGAAGGTATTATTATGCACGTTTGAGGGTCTCACCCTGAAAATTTCAACCCTTTTCCCATTCCCATAATCCCTTCACAAAAAACCCTTTTGATTTCAAGAACCAAAAAAGAAAAAACAATTTTTTTTCGTTGAATATATTTTCTTCTTTTCGTGGCCCGATATTAGATTTTGAGCTCACAAAAACACACAAAAAAAAAAAAAAAAAGAAACTCACTTTTTTGGTTCTGAATATCATCACCATTCGCAAGAATTTCTGAATTTCCAAACAGAAATAGGTTATTGAAATCATTTATCTTTTTTTTTAAATGCCATTTCGTCCAGAGGCGTAGATTTTCCCCGATGTTTATTGCATGGCTGCAAATTAAGATCAAGAAAATAGTTCTTTAGGGTTCAAGATTTGATCTTGACAAGTGGGGCAGCTGTTTTGGAGCTGAATTTTTTTTTCTTGATTTTAATATTACTGAATATTTGATGAGCGTATAAGAGTTTGAGAGGGCTACATTTCTTCTTCAGCAGAGAGGTGGGGGGATTTTGATTTTGAGACCCTCTTATTTTATTTTTCTCCGTTGGTGATTTTTACAATGGGGTAGATTGAAAAATCGAATTTCTGAATTATTAAGTTGAGAGGGTATGGTATATGGAGCAGCATAGGAGGGAGAAAACATTAGTTATTGATAATTCAAATGGGTTTTGGTTTAACTGTTGGGTTGTTGCACCTAGTTTTATTGCAACTTAAATGGCTGATTTGCAGAGGCCTAGTCTTGCCGAAAGAGACATTGACCAGGTACTCTGTATTTACTCTGTCTCTATAAGCATTGCAGTTACCTCTACTGTTATATGAGAAGTTCTTGAGGAAATGTTATTATAATCTTTAAGGAAATTTACGGATTATTACACGTTTGAGTGAAATCTTATTCGTACAATCTCTTTTGTCTTTAGGCCATTACAGCCCTTAAGAAAGGGGCACACTTACTGAAGTACGGGCGGAGAGGGAAGCCGAAGTTTTGCCCATTTCGACTTTCCACCGTAAGTTGTTTTTCCGTGAATTTAATTTGAATTCAGTTCATCTCAAATTTCTATATTTAACTCATATCGTGACATGTACGTACATACGGTAATTGTAATGACATATTAACTACTTCACATTGCAAATATAGTAGATGATAAAGTACCTTGGTTTTGAGCTCTGACTCAAGAGTATTTTGTTGATTTGCTTGGCATTTGATCATGCTGAGTAAAATTATTTGAAAGAGTCAGAGCCATGATATTTTACTTATTTTTTAATATAATGAACATAATTTATTTTGATAGTTTCTTATTATGTATGCTATGGCATTCTAGTTGAATGGTACTTGTGGATAAATTTCAGGATGAATCTACCTTGATATGGTATTATGGGAAAGATGAGAAACAACTCGAGCTACGTCAAGTTTCAAGGATAATTCCTGGACAGAGGACTGTAAGTACGGTTTATTTTCTCCATCTCAGGAGATGTTTATGCAAGAGTCTAATCGTGCTACCATTCGCTTTCCCATAATCGCAGAACTTGCCATGAAACTAACTGAATCAATAGATTTGTTTTTGTGTTGGAACTTCATGATAGGTATTCCTGAAATTTTGTGGTTTTTTGCCTTGTACTATGCTTTACAATGGATTTCATTTTTATTTATTATTTGTGCTTATTGAATGTCATTTATCCCAAAAAAAAGAACCCTCTGTTCATTGCTGAGAACTTGCATATCCTACTTGATGAATTAAATGAAATTTTCTTGTTTCTATAATCTTCAATGTAATTAGCATGCAGCCCAAATAATAAAAAAAAGGAAAAGAAAAAAGAAAACCAATCTAAGGAAAATTTATGAAATTTGGCTGTGTTTGACTTTAGAAAATTTTATATGACTTAGCATTTTATGTGATAAGTTAATTCAGAGTTACTTGATTTTATCAAGATATAGTAAATTGTTCCTGCTATATTTCCCAAGGAATGGTCATTAAGTGCATTTTCCAGCTTAAAGCTTAATATCCTTTACTAATTTGTCAATGACTGTTACATTCAAAGCAACTGACATGATCTTTTTCTCCTGACAGTCAATATTTCAGAGGTATCCTCGGCCCGAAAAGGAATACCAATCATTTTCTCTTATATATAACGACAGATCCTTGGATTTGGTGAGTTTCTGGTTGTTCTCTTATTACGTCAACCGTGCGTGAATCTGATAGTTTTGCGTCTTCTCTTTTACATGTCAACCATGCCTCATTCGACTGCTAAACATTTTCAAGTGGGAACATTATTTGATTAATGTTTATCAATTCTGCTACATTCTTAGTTTCTAAATTTTTTTTACAGATATGTAAAGATAAGGATGAAGCTGAGGTTTGGTTTGTTGGTTTAAAAGCTCTAATTGCACGTGGTAGCTCCAGAAAGCCAAGAAATGAGTCAAGGAGTGATAATGCAACATCAGATAGTCCACGTGCTCGGAGGGTTACCCCATCAAATTCAAATACATCAGTGAGTTCGATTATCTTATTTCTTCTCATATTCTTTTAAAATAATCCGATCTAACTCTTCTCCATTTTCATCCATCTAATTCAGTTTACTCAGGATCAGGGAGTTACCCAACGTTCCGAAAATGCTTCTCAAAGCAGATTGGGAAAAGCATTTGCTGATGTTTTGTCATACACTGCAACACCCAAGAATCCTCAATTGGCCGAGTCTATTTCATACACTCCCACTTTGCAGTCAACTGTGCCAGTCGAAAGCTCGAACATCCGAACCTCTGGAGCCGAGACATTCCGTGTGAGCCTCTCTAGTGCTGTAAGTTCGTCGAGTCAGGGTTCTTGTATCGAGGATTTCGATAACTTGGGCGATGTTTTCATTTGGGGAGAAGGCATCGGTGACGGAGTGATGGGAGGTGGTGTAATAAAAGTCGATTCATCGCCTAACATGAAAATCGACGCTCTATTGCCGAAGGCATTGGAGTCAACCATGGTTCTTGACGTGCACCGTATTGCATGTGGTAACAGACACGCCGTTTTGGTCACCAAACAAGGGGAGATATTTAGCTGGGGCGAAGAGGCTGGAGGGAGACTGGGGCACGGGGTCGAATCGGACGTTTCCCACCCGAAGCTCATTCAAACTCTTAGCGGGAAGAGCATCGAAATGGTAGCGTGCGGCGAGTATCATACTTGTGCGGTTACGATTTCTGGTGATCTCTACACTTGGGGCGACGGTTCGCTTAACTGTGGTTTGCTTGGGCACGGAAGTGGGGCGAGTCATTGGATCCCGAAAAAGGTCTGTGGGCCCATCGTGGGCTTACAAGTGTCGTTCGTCTCTTGCGGGCCCTGGCATACGGCTTTGTTGACATCCGCGGGCCGGTTGTTTACGTTTGGAGATGGGACTTTTGGCGCGTTAGGTCATGGAGATCGTAGTGGTACTAATATTCCACGAGAAGTGGAAGCTTTAAAGGGATTACAGACGACGAGGGTCGCTTGTGGCGTATGGCATACTGCGGCGGTTGTTGAGGTAGCGTCTAATTCTGGGCAATCGCCTAACCAAAGTTTAGTCGGAAAGCTCTTCACGTGGGGGGACGGAGATAAAGGACAGCTAGGGCATGGTGATAATAAACCGAGACTAGTTCCCGAGTGTGTTTCTTCGTTGGTCGACACAGGTTTTTCTCAGGTAGTTTGTGGTAATAACCTTACGGTCGCTCTGACTACGTCGGGACGAGTGTACACCATGGGAAGTACTAGTTATGGACAACAAGGAAGTTGTCTAGCCGATGGAAAGATTCCGATTTGTGTAAGAGGTAATATCGCTGACAGTTGTGTGGAAGAGATTGCTTGTGGTTCACATCACGTTGCGGTTTTGACTTCGAAAGCCGAGGTTTATACGTGGGGTAAGGGTTTTAATGGTCAACTAGGCCACGGTGATAATGACGACCGAAATGTACCCACACTTGTCGACTTTTTGAAAGATAAGCAAGTAAAGAGGATAGCGTGTGGTTCGAATTTTACCGCTGTTATATGTCTTCATAAGTGGATATCGACTGCCGATAATTCCGTGTGCTCCGGCTGTCATAATCCCTTTAATTTCATACGAAAACGCCATAACTGTTATAATTGCGGACTCGTTTTTTGCAAAGCGTGTAGCACTAGGAAGTCCCTTAAAGCCTCGTTAGCCCCTAGCGCGAATAAGCCGTATCGTGTTTGTGACGATTGTTTCACCAAATTACAGAAGACGATAGATTCTGCGTCTGTTCATCGAATTCCAAATGTGAAAACCGGAGGTTTACTAAATAAGCCGAGTGAATCTACTGAAAAGGAGAGTGGGGGGGTTCCTCGTATTTCCAGACTCTCGTCTGCTGAGTCGTTCAAGTCCGATCGAAATTCCACGTTCAATGTGAAATTCGAATTGAGTGACAACCGTGTGTTTCCTCTCCAGAATGGAAATGTTCAGAGGCCAAGCACGTCTTCGAAATCACCAACTAGCCCGTTTGGATCTTCGCAGAATTTTCTTTCGTTTTTCGTACCTGATTCTAGAATGCTTTCTCGATCGCCATCTCCTGTACTGGGGAAGAACCCTCGGAGGTCTACAACACCATCACCATCTACATCACTCTCGTTTCGGACATCAGAAGCAAATCCAGATGATGTAAAGTTTAGCAATGATAGCTTATGCTTGGAGGTCAAAAGTCTAAGGGCACAGGTAAGCCTCTTTTTGACTTTGTCTAAGTTAAGTTTTGCAAATTTCTGCATTGCTTTTATAAAATATATCATTTCTTTTTGTACATTCAGAGATTACATTATAGCAATTCCATTTTCTGTTGTGATAAGTTTTAATATGACATATCAAGAATAACATAATTTATGTGATTTCCTGTCTGTAACTAAATAGGAATCGTAGTTATCGGTAAAACAAAGCTTCAATCATCAGATAAATTATGTATTCTATCGCAATTATCAAACTCAGGATCCTCCAACTTGTTCAGAGTTTTTTCTCGCGTCGCTCTTGATAGCGAGGAATTTTAGACTGGATTAATGATACTTCATTCACATTTGAATGACCGTTCCGAAAATTCTAGTTCTACAATGCGATCTAAATATTACTGTCTATAGTAGTTGTATAAGAGTCTAAATGGTTGCCAATTTTGTTTTAGTGTACCATTTACTCTCTCGGATTTGATTGGTCTGTAACAATATCTTGTGCAGCCAAAAATAGGCCCTGAACACAAATACCCTGCATTTAGGGAGTGTTTGCAAAAATTTCTGCTTTTAGAAGAAGTGATTTATTATAGCAGAAGTAAAAGTTGTTAAGAATCAGAAGTTGGTAGTGTTTGCAAATAGAATAAGAAGTTGAAAGTGCTTGATGAAAAGTTGTAAAAGTGCTTATTTGTTTGTAAAAGTCAACCGAAGCAAAATCAAAAATCTAAAGCGCCCATCTCCCTACTTTTATATTCTGATCAAATGAAGAATTATCAGAAGCAGAAGTAGACATTTGCAAAAAGTGGTTTTTTTCCAGTCAAAAGCTGAGAATCACTTTTTTTTTAGTGATTGCAAACACTCCCTTAAACACCTCCACAGAAGTTAATATCAGTTGTTACCATCATTTTCTTACTAGAATTTGGCTTCATATGTTTCAGATAGAAAATCTAACTAGCAAATCCCAACTTCTCGAAGCTGAACTGGAAAGAAAATCGAAGCAACTGAAGGAGATGACTGCACGGGCAGCAGATGAAGCTGAAAAAAGCAAAGCTGCAAAAGAAGTGATCAAGTCTCTGACTATTCAGGTCGATTTTTTGCTATATTCAGAATTTTAGCACTTTGTAAATACATATATACTGCATGTCCTAATAATTTATCAGATTAGAACTTATTCATAATCAATGCAAAAGTGTAAAGAAATCGATGATCCTAATTTCTGTGCAGTTAAAAGAGATGGCTGAAAAAGTGCCAGAGGACCAAGTTGCCTGCAGCCACTTGGATGCTAATGAACAAATGATGAATGATTCTAACCGTCCATCCAACGGCAGCAGTGTGACGAGCATAACCTCTCCTAAGAGTGAGTCCAGTGACAATTCAAATACTCCACCGCTGCCAAATGGAACTAAGGGTCCACCGCAGAAATGTAAACGAATTATACAAGACGAGCCTGGCGTGTATATAACTCTCGTCACCTTACCAAACGGCGTCAATGAACTAAGACGAGTTCGTTTCAGGTAGTGTTTCTCTTTATTTCTTGCATCTATTTTTGACCCAAATATGTTGCATCTGGAAGAAACATAACTTGTTGACACATTTATATAAGTGGATTAATTGGAGAGTGTAATCTTTAAAAAACTATAGGGATAATTAAAAAAAAAAATGTTTTTTGAAAATAGCAAAAACTGCCTTGAGGTTTGATCCGTCTTACAATTTTCCCCTTCATAAGATAAAGACATTTCAAACCCCTCCCCCAACATTTATAAAAATCTTACAGTACCCCTTTAAATTTAAGACAGAATTAACACTTAGGGGTCTTTTTATAATTATGAAACATCTTTGGGTTCCTTTTTAACTAACCCCCACCCCCACCTCCCCACCCACCATATGCTGATTATGTCTTACATTTATAGAAATATTACAATTACTCCCTTAAATTTAAAAGACAAAATTAAACCTCAAGTGGGTTACTGTAATTTTGAAACTTCTCTGGATTTGTTTTTGTAAATATCTTGTTTTCTTTTTCTTACTTATCCCTTAGATTTTCTGCATCTCCATATTGTTCAGCTACTTGGTTTTTTATGCATAAAGAACTCAAAGTTTTCACTTAAAATGTTCTTACACATGAAAAATGAAGCAAACTTTAGTTGCATGCAAGAATGTAAGCTGAAATTTTTTATGGTCCCCAACAGTAGGAAACGTTTCACGGAGGATCAGGCGGAGAAATGGTGGGCTGAAAACGGAACGAGGGTATGCGAGCGACACAATGTAAGAACTTTACAGTAGAGCTTGACCACAACCTGCTTTGTTGATTGCTAAAACAGCAGAAACTCATGAAAGCTAGTAACTGTAAATTCTTTCTCAGTTGTTTTTGATTGTTTGTAGAACTCAACATCATTGGGTTTGGGTGTTCTCATGTTTGTGCAGATGTAATTTTTTTTTTCTCTCTCCGCATTTTATTTTTGTTTATACTTAGAATTTGCTAGTGTAGCTGTATAACTTGAGAGGAATCAAGAAATTTTCAGATTACTCGGATGATCTTATGTGGATTTCAGTTCTTCTCAAGGCCTACAAGAATTTGATTGTTAAACTCAAATATTGCAAATTTTGTTTTGTTGGTTTTGTTAAACCACCTTCACTTTTATGCCATAAAAAAGTATTAATTAAATAAGTGTCAGCAACATTTTTTTTTCACTTCTTTCATGTCAAAGATGGATAATTACAAAAACTACCCCTCAGGTTTGATTATGCCTTACTTCTAATGGGCTCACTGTAATATTTCTATAAATGTGTGGGGACTTTTGAATTTCTTTTTCATAAAAATGTAATACGGAATCAAACCTCAAATGATTTTTTTTTTTTTTGAAACTTTTATGAGTTTTTTGTGATTACTTTAAACCTCGGGGGTAGTTTTTATAATTATCCCTTTCAAAGATGATCAAGCTCAACAAGGACAAACTGCAGCATAAAAATACAACAGAGGAATTTAACATAAAATCAGAATGAGAGAGAGTTTTCATTTGCATTAGCAAAATTGGTGTCTTCTGCTTTAGTAATTACACATTATGGTAAAACTTAGCACTTGGATACAACTTTGAACTTTCACATATTTCATCGCCCTTTAGAGGAAGAATAAGTGCTGGCAAATGAAGCCTTCTCCTCTTTGAAAGGTTGAGTTGATTCATCTGATACACTAGGCAATCTCGAAACACTTCCTTTCCCTTTCTTCGCATTCGGTCCAATTTCTTCTATCATGTATTTCCATCCATCAATGGGCCTCCTACGGCTAAATATGTGCGTTTTTATAAAGCTGGCAATCTGAAACTCAATGTAAGGCACGAGCGGAAAGAAAAATGAGAAGGAAATAAAAGAAAACGGCATCGACATAAACAACAAAAAAGTTTAAGCTTTAAATGGTTGGTTAGTTATGGTTTTGAAAATATACTAACCTGGAACTTGTTGAAGGCAATTCGACGCTCAAATTCTTGAACCAGGATGTCTTCTTCTCTTTGTGACATATCCCATATATTGCCATCTGCAGCTTTTGATATTGTTTCCCAGCCATCAGGTTTGTTTTTGAACTCAGAGCCGGGAATTTTCGGATCTCCCAAGTCATTGTTTGCAGAATCAAATATTCTGTATTTATTGAACACGAGAAGTTTAGTTTGGGCTGAAAAACAAACCAACTACTACACACTGGACTCCAGATTGATCGTTAAAAGTTCGGTTCGTTAATATAATGAACCATGTTTGAACACATTTTTTCGTCAATAAATTCAGCTCGGGCTCGACTTGATTAATAAAAAAATAATAAATTATGAATAGAAATATCAAGCTATCCAAGCTCAATTCGTGTTCGACTCGACTAAAGTTCGACTCAATTAATAATCAAACCAAATTCAAACACAAGTTTTCAAGCTCAATGAAAATTCAAACAATCTTGAACTTTACTATTTTCGGTTCTACTTGATTCATTTATACCTCTAACTTTAGACATGTCCTTATATCTAAATTTTCCAAAAATGAGCAATTTTAACATTGACATGACTGCAATGACACACAAAATGATTTTGTATATATGCACCCTCGCCTAAAAATCCAACAAAGACGAGTTTTTTGAGTGGCCCATTCTTATTAGAAAAGTATCTTCCACCAGTTAAGAACTTCGAAAAAATTTCAAAAGAAAAGAAATTGTATCACCACAAACTTAGCTTAATTCGTGAGGTAAACATGGCCAAAGGGAGACAAAGTACACAGTATGATGCACATACCCGGAACCCAAAATTTCGTCCGATATGAAGAGCTCACTTAATTTTTTTACCTTTCAAGTAAAATTGCACTTAATGTGCTTCAGGAAAATCCCAATCCCAAGCAAACTAAAAACAACGATGATGCTCTTAAACAAATCAAAATTTTGTAGAATTGACATGAAAAATTCAACTCCCAAGTAAACTTCCCAACACTTCTAAATGCTAGGTTGTTTGCTAAATGCACAAATGACCAAACGATGAGCAACAATCAAAAACACAAATTAACGATGTACACGAACCTAAAGCAATTTCCCTAATGCCAAAAAATCATATTCGTAAGCAAACCATAAAGCAAGAACAACCATTCCAGACCTATTACAGCCACACCTATTATCTGCTAATAGTCGCGTGCACAATATTTTTAAATTGTCATCCACAATGGAAACTTAATCTGACACCTAGGAGATTTTAATGTGTACATCAGATAGATTATTCTTCGAAGGTCCTGGTAGGGGAGTAAGTAAATCGAGTAGAGCCGAACATAGTACTGTTCAAGCTTGTTTGAATTTTATTGAGCTTCGAACATTGTGTTTGAGCTTGGTTTGATTATTAATCAAATCGAGCTTGAACGAGATTTAGCCGAACCGAACATCAATCGAGCTAGAGTAGCTTGATTTTTACACATTACGTTATTTTTTTCCACTAATTGAAACGAGCTCGAGCCAAACTTTGTATTTTATCCAACGAAAAACATGTAAGCTTGGTTCGAGATGATAACGAACTCATCAGCTTAAACGAGTTTTTAACGATGGATTTCGAGTTCGAGTTTTAGCCCTGGGTCCTGAAATGTATCCTATGTTTGGGAAAATCACAACCATCTGTGTAGAGGGATCAAATTAGGTTTGAAATACTACAATGCAGCTAATGATTACTAAAATTGAACAATAAAACCCATCTTTACAAGATAACGAAGCGACTCAAAATCAAAAGTAAAGCACGGATAATAGTACATACTCAGAGGCGCTATCGAGCAATTTCTCAATATCGTCGCCGCCAGAAATGGAGTTCCCCAATTTAGCCTCCTCCAATTTCTCAATCTCCTTCACCCACAGCCCCGCGTGTACTTTCTGCTTCGTCAGTCTATAGTCCCTCTTAATATTCTCCAAGCTATAAAGCGCAGAAGAAGATGATGATGATGATGATGATTCTGATTGGCCCACATTCCTGTCGGCATCTTTTTGACCGATTTGCCCTTCCTTTGATCCCAATTATCGTTCATGTCCTCCACGAAAGCCTGGGTTTCGGGGTCTATTGCTTCTGGCGGGGAGGAGAGTGTAGTTTGAGGGTTTTCGGCGGTGGTGGGGAGGGAAAAGTTGACGTCGGATTCCCATGGCGCGCGTGGGGATTTTCCGGAGAGGTCGTCGGGGAGCCAGGCGGTTTCCCACGCGTCATTCCACTCATCCTCGCCGGTTTTGTTGCTTTTTGTAGTTCGATTGGTCGAAAAAGGGCGGACGGCAGTTGTGGCGGCGGCCGCAGCGGTGGTGGGGCTTAGTTGGGGGGTTTTGAGAACGGAGGTTAGCCTGTGAATTAGCGTCATTTTTCTGGGTATGGGGCAGCAGGGCAGATCTCCATGTTTGTGTTACTTGTACTAGTGTTTCACCCGTATCCACGGAAGATATTATGCTAAATCATATGATATGTGAATCAAATGTTGTTTGTTTGTCGAATTATATAATTTGAATGGGTATATAAAACAATTGTAATTAGCCCAAAAAAATGACAACAATTTGAAATGAACTTTTCAAATTAAAATACTACTTGTAAATATTACAAATTTTGGAATACTTCTTTATACACCACATTCATCGTTTGTTTATTGTTTGATTCGTCCTCACCACAGACTAATATTTTTAAATCTTTAATGTATAATTGGTCATGGCTGAATACTGGATTATTCAAGTACAAATCGACATTGGAGAGAGATTGTCCTTGGCTCTTGTTTATAGTCAACGCATAAGATACAATGAGAGGAAACTATCTACGTTGGAACTTGAAGGGGATTCTAAGATCCGATGGTGTCAATGTCATTCGCAGAATCAAAACTTTATGACCTGCATTAATTACAGTGAAAATTTTAGCTTCAAGAACATGCTTGGTAAGCCTCGTAATTACCAATCTAGTGTCGTTACACAATCCAATAGAATGATACATATTTCTCAAGAGCATAACTGGAGTCCCAACCTTCGAATGCAACTCATGATTAGGAACCCCATAACATTTTATCCCATTCAAAAATTCAGGAGTGTGCAGATCATGCAGGAAGTCAAGATTAGCATTTGATTTACATGTGTTGTCGGTATGGCCCTCCGATGAGTTTAAAGACGTAATATATTGATTTATAGATTCAACAACATTGAGGGTAGGTGCTAGTATAGCCCTTTCTTTCAAGTACGTCGGATCATCAATGGCGTCTTTAAACATTGGATAAGTACTTTCTACAATAGTTGCAATCGGATCACCTGAAGATTCGAGCAAAATATCTTCAGGTATATCAATGATGACACAACCATCATTTGATCCTCCGATTGTTCCATCACCAATGCTTGCGATCCATTCAGATAATTCGGCCAAATCTTTATAATAATTGGTATCACCAAGGTTTTGAAGATGTATGTTCTTAGTCAGTTTTAGGACAGTGCAATCTTTCCACAAATACGACGCGTTAATGAATGCATTAACAATATCTTGCCGATTTTCCTTGGGAATAACAGGCAAGATCTGTCTAAAATCCCCACCAAAGACAATAGTTTTCCCTCCAAACGGTTTATGTTCCAACAGCGGGTCGATGAGTTTCAAAAGAGCTCGTAAAGTCTCGTCCAGCGTCTGAAAGCAATACTTGTGCATCATCGGTGCCTCGTCCCAAATTATAAGTTTAGAACGAATAATAAGCTCAGCAAGCGGACTCCCTTGTTTGATATTGCAAGTTGAGTCTTCATTTGGGTTCAAGGGGATAACAAATCGCGAATGTGTAGTCCTCCAATCGGGCAAGAGAAGGGAAGCTATGCCGCTAGATGCCACATTCAGTATCTCCTTTCGACCTCAATCGAGAAGATAAAGCCTTCCACAAAAAGGTTTTGCCTATACCTCCATATCCGTAGACAAAGAACATCCCACCTCCATATCACTTTTCTTAAAATCTTCTATTTCCTCAACTGCCTCATCCACAATCAGTTTTGTAACATGAAAGTTGTTGGACACCTTAACTTGTTCTGTGTTAACAAAAAAAAGAACGAAAATAAAATAAAATTTTATGACAAAATAAATCGTATTAAAATTGTTTAGAAAAATACCTTTAAATACATTCGCACGACCCATTTGCAGAATCACTACAACCGGCTCAATAATATTGTTATCCAAATGTGGTAGCATCTGTTCAACATAATCTTCCCAAAGGGTACAGGATAAACGTCTATGCCTGTAGAAATATGATCGTTAGTTTACATTTAAAAAAAATTATGAAAAATAAGTAATGGAATTACTCTAAATCTTCAAAGGTTATCTCGATGAATCTTGTAACCCGCCCGTCTAAGTCTTTATTCTGAGCCGAGTGCATAGAAACCACTTTACCAATGACATCTAAAAAAACAGTTAAATTAAAACACAATAAAATAATTCATATATCTTACAAAAAATAAACATAAGTGAACAAAAAATTAATCACCTAACAACATTGTATCATCCACCTTCTTTGGATCCATAAAATCAGGGAATTTCTTAAAATCAAACATAAATCGTGGGAACGACTGCTCAAACATTTCGAAAACATGAGTTTTCCCATAAAATAAATTTTTTTGTTTTGTCGTTGTTGCTTTATACTTATCGGTCTCCTTTGTGACCAGAACATCTTTGATCACATATACATGTCCCTCATTGAAATTGGCGATCTGAAACATTGTTGCATGTATGCGATCACCCTGTAGTACATTTCAACGCAAACATTAGAATTTTTTGCTAATGCTATGTTTAAAGGTAAATAAAAAAAATTGACAACAAAGAATACGAAAAAACTTACAACACTGTCATGGAAAATGCACTCTAGTATCAGAATTTGATTTTTATCAGAAAAAGATGGCTTCTCGTAAACTCGAATAAGCCTCAGTTTAACAACCCACATCGTTTGGCTGTTATTGATGTCGCGAATAAGTGTAAGAAGTGGTGACATATTGAATTGTATTTTCTTGTGATTATTCAGAAACATAGAGAATTTTAAAAGCGCTGGAGAGTTTTAAATCGATGTAAAATTTTTTGTGAATGCATACGATATTTATAGTGGTGCTGGAGTGACACTGTAAGGAAATTGGACAAAAAAATATTTTGTTGGATATGTTTACTTGTATTATTTTGCTAGATTTTTACCAAAATATAAATATCATTGTTGTTTTTACATATAAAGGTAAGAGTTGAGTTAAATCTTTTCAGATTTTGTTAATTGAAAATTTACAAAAGGTTCAGCAAATTCGCAAAAAAATCGCGCACAGAAAATCGGACACAGAAAATCGCACCCTGCAAATTGCATATCCAATTTTACAATATCTGCGATCAACCATACCATAATCAACAATCCATTTCCTTGTAAAAAATCTAATTAATTGTTTTCCAAAATTAAAAATTGGAAGATAGATTATTTAAAAAGGTCAACTTACCTTATAACCATTTTCAGTAAGTTATATTACCATTCACCGAAAATAAACATCCTGTAATAACCGAAATTGTTGTCAATCTATTAATTAGGCCATAAATAAGTTAAATGGTCAACTTTAACAAAACAAAACCGGGCATTACTCCATAAATAAACTGATTAGTCAAATTTTCTAAAGAAAAAATGATTTTTTTAGCAATAGGTATTTTAGCGGGAAAACAGATTTAGAAAGGGGTTTGTTATTATATATAGATTCCAACCGTGCGATGCGGAGTGTGTATTAAGTATTTTTTTTTTAAATTTTTTTAGAAAATACAAATGAGTATAATACACATAAAATTTAAAATATAAAACATATATAAATAATATTAAAGAATACTCAGTAGTAATTTATAAGGCCAAGATAAAAAAAAAATAAAATATGGGAAAATGTATATTAGAAATTTCGAAAAACTTCTTTAAATACAACACTTGTTGTTGATCATTTACAGTTATTGCTATCATTATCATAAATCAAAATTTTAAGGCCATTTGGGTTGGTAACTCTGGACACAACAATATATATATATATATGATATAACTGACTGTGACTAAAAACGGGTTTTTACAAGAGTAATTCTACATTAGATAAAGATTAACTCTGACTCTTGTTGATAGACATTGCATAAGACACCATTAGTGAAAATTATCATGTTGAAACTTGAACGGAAGTCTTGGATCAGAAGGCGTCAACGATATTCTTGGTATAAGGACTTTAGTACCAAGGTCCCCTCTGGTAAGAACTCGTCCTTTTAGAATATTGTTGCCAAGTCTCGCAACAATCAATATGTTGTCATTGCATATTCCAAGAGAATGATTTATGTTGTATAATAGCATAACAGGAGTTCCAACCTTAAAATGTAACTCATAATTTGGAACTCTAGAACATTTAATTCCATTTAAAAATTTGAGCGTATGAACATCATTCAAGATATCAACATTTCTATCAGAATGACATGGCGAATCAGAACTCAAATATAGTCTTCCCTCGAAATTGTTCATCGCAACCATATAATCATTCACGGATTGTACAACATCAAGAGTGGGAGCTAGTATAACTCTTTGTTCGAAATATGACGTATGATCAACATTGCTTCCAAACAACGGATACGTGCTCTTCACAATTGCTGCAATCGGATCATTAAGATCTTTCAACAAAAACTCATTCGGAATATCAATTATATCATATTCTTCATTTGGTTCCCCAATTATTCCATCTCCTATCTTTGCAATCCATACAACAAATGGTTTCAATTCCTCACAACTCTCATTAGATTCCATATTTTGTAATCTCATATTTTTTTGTCAATCTCGAAACAATACAATGTTTCCACAAATCCGAAGAATTTGTAGTGGCATGAACAATATCTTGTGGTGGGGTTTAGTTTGGGGTTTTGACGAAGTTCTCCCCCAAACACAATTGTATTTCCTCCAGAAGGAATTTCATTCTGATAAGATCCAGTTCTTTCTGTTAGATAAATGTTTTTATCAAGATTTTGATGATTATGTTTAAATGAGTTTTTATACCAAAATAATGTTTATAAATGTTGTCCAAATACTCCTAAATGATTTAAAATGCTTTTACTAATTTTTGGAGTATTTCTTAGAGTTTATTACCCGATAAAATTGGACAACACTTTTGATGATTTTGTGTTAATTGGTTTTTACACCAAAACAATGTTGTCCAAATACTCCTAAAATATTTGAAATGTTTTTACTAATTTCATGGAGTATTTCTTAGAGTTTATTATTCGATAAAAATGGACAACACTTTTGATGGTTTTGTTTAAATGAGTTTACTATGTTTATAAATGTTGTCCAAATACTCCCAATTGATTTAGAATGTTTTTACTAATTTTTTGGAGTATTTCTTGAAGTTTATTTTTGATAAAAATCGGACAACATTTCAATTTGGAGGTCGACCGGTCGAACAGAAGGTCGAACGGTACCTAAAGAACGCACAAAATGAAACAGAAACCAATTCTGTGAAAAAAAAGGGGAGGATGACCGGTCAAGGGTGAGGCCGACCGGTCGCACCCTAGGGCGACCGGTCGCACCCCACCTTGACTGGTCGCACCCCCTGCAACCCCTACCTGGATCGCACTATTTTCATTCAAACGTTCGAAATCTTATACAGAACGACCGGTCGCGCTGTGTAATCTTTTGACAGCAAAATTTGTACCGTTGAACTCCTTGACAAAGAAGATTTGCTTTTCAATTTTGTACAATATTTCTACATCTTGTGATCCTCTTTTTGTAGACAAAAGTGAAGAAGAAGGAGCCTATATGTTGGTGAAGACTCTCCTATAAATAGAGGATGAATTGAAGACACAAGAGAACAACACAAGCAAATACACAACAAGAAATCTGCAAATTTCCAAGCTTTCATATTCAACACTCTTGTTGTATTTATAGCCTAAGTATTTCACTTTCACATCTTGAGGTCTAGGCTTTATTTCTTGATTACACTTGCACTCAAATTGTAATATTCATTATTGAGTTGTAATCTTGATTTTTGTCATCATTCAACACAAGACATCCTTGTGAGTATTGTTGGGAAATTTATTGTTTAGATTTTGATGAATGCCATGTAAAACTTAGAATAGGAAGTTGGCACCCCAATTTTTTGTTGTACAATTCATTGTAATAAATAGGGCTGATCAAGCTGAGTTAAGTCAGCTATGCCCAAACATGCAAGAAGACAACCGGAGACTAGAAGGAAGACTCATTGCAAAGACAAACCGAGTATGGCAAAGAAGAGAAGACGAGAACTCTATCAAGGAGCAAACAGATGCAAAGTGAGTGGAGTATCACCAAGACAACTCAAGAAAAGCCAAGTCTCAAGTTGAAGTGACAAGAGTCATCCAATGATTGGAAGTGACTCACGAGTCACCTGGGAAAGCAAGGAAATGCAATCAAGTCGAGATAATCAAAAAGATCCGTTGCACGTAAATCAAGAGAATTACCTAAACAAGTAATATCTCCATGCTACCTTTCTCGAAGTGCTCACCCCGCGTGTAAAAGGAATAAACCAATGGGAAGCACTACAACGTGTCAAAACTCAAAAGGTGAAGAACAATTCATACGAGGAAATGGCAATTCCAAGGATCGCAACAAGACAAGCCAACGACCACAAGTGACTTTCAAAAATAAGCCTATCTCTTCAACGGGCATTTTTTGAAAGATCACTATAAAAGGCCGAGGAATGACTCGAGAGGAGGGGACCGAACCACAAACATTCAAGCAATTATTAGAATCAGAACCTGAAATATTCTCAAGTTATTAAACGCTCAATCCTCAAGCCTACACTACGAAGAACATCAATCCAACACTCATCTCGTGAAGGAAAGATAACTTCAATCGCTTGAAGAGGAAATTATCAAGAATCAAGGGGGTCTACATTCCACGAAGGATTGTAGGAAGGTTCAAGGTCGAACCAAGTCTTGAGCTTTTGGAGGGCTTCGTGATCAAATCCAAAGAGCTTGAGCAAGTGGGCAGTAGTAGCAAGGCAAAATTTGCCTGTGAAGAAGGCGAGTCGTCAGAAGCCACCGAGTGATCAAGGTGTCTCCACACCGAGTCCCAAAGGATCAAGTCACCGTGTGATCAAGACTTGTATCCGGATCGCTACCACTTTGTATACCGATCAATACCTAGTGGATTCCTCCAGAGTTGGAGAAGAGAGGAGTAGAAGAATTACCCCATCTTCGAACCTCTATAAAAATCTTATTGTGTCATTTACATTTCAACACTTTAATTCTTGCATCATATTTGTTTAATTCTCACGACATATTTGCTATCCATTAGATAATCTCTAAGTACTAAATCAAGCTCTAAATCTCTACTTAACCAAACTTAAGGGTGTTAAGTATTCAATAAAACAAACCACGCTTGAGTTAATTTAGACTTAACAAAATGAGTCATTCCATCAATGACTCAGTGAAATCATGAGAGACTAACTCCACCGATTAACTAAATTGGTCATGTCACCAAGGACACAAATTTGTGTAGTATCAACTCGAATTTTTAAAAGGGACTAAATCAAAAATTTGGTAAGGTTTATTCAACCCCCTTCTAAACCTTACACTTACACCCCTTGAGACCTACAAGTGGTATTCGAGCGGTTGGTTCATTGAGCCTTCCGCACCGTTATTGAACTAGATCTCTAAACTTTTCAAAGTCTGCTTTAGCACTTAAACTTTCAAAACTCTTTTTATCATTAAAATTTATTATCATGGAAGTAAATTTGACACGCATCCCTATGTTCACAATTGAAAATTTTGATGATTGGAAAATTCGTATGCGCTCATCTATCAAAGATTACATGATGAGATGTGGATAGTGATAGAGGATGGGCCACTCGCAAATCTTAAAGGTGAACACAAATGTAAGAAGAGCTGCAAATGAAGGCGAAGAAGATGTTACTCCCGCACAAATGGCCATGGTTGAAAAACCAAGAACCAATGGACAAATGATGACAGAAAAAGATACAACCTGGACAATGTAGCCAAGGACATCCTTTACAAAACCTTGACAAAGCCATGTTCAATAAAATCAAATCATGCAAAACGGCTAAAGAAATGCGGACAAGCTAACATTGATTTGTGAAGGCTCGTGAGCAAATCAAAGAAAACAAATTATCAAATGGTCATGAGAAATTTGAGAACTTCAAAATGATCTCGGGAGAAAACCTGGATCAACTGGATGCTCGGTTCACGAAATCACCAACGAGCTATCTGCACTTGGAAAGGAATATACACGAGAAGGAAATGTGTATGAAAATCCTAAAAAGTCTTCCAAAATGGGAAATGAAAGTCATGGCATTAAGACATTCCATGGACCTATCAAAGACATCCAACCATGAACTATTCTCGGACCTCAAAGCCTACGAGTTTGAGCCGAGAAGAAAAGACCATGAAGAGACAAATGCACTACCAAAACAATTTGCTCTAATTGTTAAAGATGGGAAGAGAGTGAGGTCAAAGAAGTCATTGACCCGGAAGAAATAGCCCTACTAGTAAAAAGGTTCAACAAGTTCTTCAATAAGAACTACAAGAGAGGCAAGGGCGAATCCTCCGAGAAGACACTCACTCCTCCAAATCAAGGAAAGATAGGCCAACCAAGAGAACAGATCATCAAAAAGTCAATATCAAAGGGTGACAATCCAAGAATGGAAAGAGTCGATCAAAAGGTGAATACCTATGCTAGAATCAGAGGGCAACCAGGTCACTATGCCATTGATCGCCCATATCCTGTAGTCAACAAATACAGGAATGAAGAAGAAAGAAAGGTCTTCGAGAAAGAAGACAAGAAAAGAAAAAGGCAATGTTGGTCTGCGAAAATGCCGAGTCAAAAGACACCGCCGATTGAGAGCAAGAAGCCGACTACTCAAGTGACTCAAGAAGAAGCCCTGATCGTTTGATGGCCAAGGAACAAGATCAACCTCGACCAAGAAGATGAGGTAAACTCCAACTCATCAAACTCGGATCCTAGTGATAGTGACTGTGACACACACACCTCATCACCCACTCGGTCTTTATGACTCATTAGGCAAAATGATGAAAGATTTTGAACACATCAAATCCTCACACAGACTACTAAATGAGGAAAACAAATACTCAAGAGCTAAAACTCACAAAATGACTAAGGAGCCGAGTACTCTAAGTCAAATAGCCGATGAGAATGAAAGTTTAAAAATTTGAAAAAGCCAAGCTAATAGCAGAAATTGCTACCATAGAAAAGAGGAAAAATGACCTCAAAAATGTAATTGCCTCATTCACTAAGGCATCTAAATCATTGGATGATCTTATTATGAGTCAAAGAGAATGTGGAGACAAGACAGGGCTGGGACTTAACTCCTCTCGTGATATGTCAAACTTCAAAAGTAATTTTGGAAAAAGGATCTTCAAGCAATGAAGAGTCTAAAAAATCCAAAACTCTAAATGTTGCACACACATTCACTTCAAAAAGCACAATTACAAACAAACTGGCCTTGGTTATAAAGGAAAAGGAAAGCGACCATTGAGTGCGGCTGAAAGGACAAATTGAGAAAAGATTCAATCGAGTTCCTCAAAAACTCCAAACAAAAATACTCAGTAAAGAAGAAGCGAGCTACCAAAACCCTTAAAATCTATAAAAGAAACATATATGATGGGAATGGTAGAAAATATCCAAGCCAAGCTGATTGGAATGATGTGAACTATCGGCATAGACTTATGGAATATAAGCCCAAATGGCAAAGGCCTAGAACTCAAAGAAAGGTCATTCCAAAAGTATAAGAGCTTTCATCAAACACATATGCACCTAGGCACTACAAATGAGACACCACAATTACCCAAAGAAGGCGATTGCCAAAACACATATACAGCATACAGACAAAAGAGACAAACTGTATGAACCTAGAATCCCCAAGCAATTTGCCAAGATTAATTATGATTATGGCACTGATAGATGGCAACCCCTTAGAGTCAAATCATTTGGCTATAAGTTGGTTGGATCATCTTACAATTCTAACCCCTCAGGACCCAGACAAGTATGGGTACCTAAAACTTAATTTCCTTTATTGCGAGTTCAAGGAACAATGAGTGCCAAAGAACCTGGTATATGGATAGTGGTCGCATTCCAGGACATATGACAGAAACAAGAAAAATCATCAAAATTCAAGGAAGTTAAAGGAGCGAAAGTCATATTTGGAGGAAATGAAGCTCCAGGTGAAATAAGAGGCATTGGATCCATCAAGAGGAATGGATTAGAAATCACAGATGTTGCATATGTTGAAGGGCTCGACTTCAACTTGCTAAGCATCAGTCAACTCTGTGACAAGGGCTATAATGTTAGATTTAACATGGGTATATGCCAAATCAAGGAGGCTGAATCGAATGAAGTTGTGTTGCAAGGATGCAGACAAAAGAACATGTATGTAGTAGATTGGTCAACCGCTACACCCATCACCTGTCTACTAGCAAAAAGCACAGCTGAATCAAGTTGGTACGTGGTACAAAAAGTGAGTCACCCGAATTTCAAAACAATTAACAAGCTTGCTGTAAGTAGTCTTGTGGAAGGACTTCCAGGACTCGATATCTGAGAAATGAGAGTATATGTGATGCATGTCGAGAAGGAAAACAAATCAAATCACCATTCAAAGAAAAGACATGCCCATCTTCAACAAGAATATTGCATCCGCTACATATGGATCTATTTGGCCCAATGGAACCAAATAGCATAAGTGGAAAGAAATACGCCTTGGTGGTAGTAGATGACTACTCAAGATATACATGGACAATATTCATGTGTAAGAAGAAAGAAACTCTACGAAACTACCACAAATGATGAAGAGGATTCAAAATGAGAAGAGCCAAACCATTATCAAAATAAGATCGAATGACAGGAACCGAGTTTGTCAATGGAATAATAACTCATTGTATTGAAAATGGTATTGGTCATGAACTATCTCATGAAAGGACTCCACAAAGCAAATGGAGTTGCGAGAAAGAAGGAATAGAACTCTCAAAGAAGCGGCAAGGACCATGTTAGTAAAACAGGGGTTACCAAAAAGATTTTGGGTCAAGCAATCAACACAACCTGCTACACTCAAAACAGATGTATGATAAACAGACACCGACAAAGACTCCCTATGAGATTTAGACTGAAGAAAACCAAATGTTGCATATTTTAGAATATTTGGATGTAAATGCTTCATCCACAACAATGGCAAAGACAATCTAAAGGCTTTCGATGCTAAAGTCGATGAAGGTATCTTCTTGGGATACTCGATTGAAAGCAAAGCCTACAAAGTACTCAACAAAAGGACTATGGTTGCGGAAGAATCCATTCATGTGGTATTTGATGAGCCAAATGTAAATGGAGAAGACATTGAAGAGTCACCGATAAGTCAATCATCCAACCATACGAAGAGTCCCTACGCCGGGGAACTATAAACTCGTAAGAAGATGAGATAGTCAATCTCAAAAACAATTGGAAAATTTGCGGCTAAGTGACTACGAGAGAGGCGATCAAAGCGGCCACAAAGATTTCTGCTAGACGATCAATCCACCAACTTACTCCAACCCGATGTAAGATGGCCGAGAGACCATCCACGAACTTGTCATTGGAGATATAAGAGAAGGTGTCAAAACAAGATCCGAACTCAACAAGAAGCTATGTTCACATGCTTTATCTTGCAAATAGAGCCCAAAGATGTGTTATAAGCATTGGATGACACACATTAGATTCAAGCTATGCAAGAAGAGCTGAATCAGTTTGAAAGAAATGGAGTATGGGAATTAGTTCAAAGACCCACCCATCAAAACGTTATTGGTACTAAATGGGTGTTCGAAACAAGATGAATGAGGAAAGTTACGTGGTAAGAAACAAAGCAAGACTAGTAGCCAAAGGATATTGCCAAGAAGAAGGAATAGATTTTGATGAAACATTTGCTCTGTAGCAAGATTGGAAGCTATAAGGATGTTTCTTGCCTATGCAAACTCACAATAATTTTACCGTATATCGATGGATGTAAAAAGCGCATTCCTAAATGGTCTATTGGAAGAAGAAGTGTATGTTGAACAACCTCCAGGATTGTGAGCAGAAGACTCTTGGAGATAAGGTATACAAACTCAAGAAAGCTATGTATGGATTGAAACAGGCACCCAGAGCATGGTATGACACCTTGTCACAATTCCTAACTGAGAATGGATTCACAAAAGGAAAAGTAGATAGAACACTTTTCAGAATTCAAGACAAGAAGAGTATACTGCTTGTTCAAATATATGTGGATGACATCATTTTTGGATCCACAAACAAAGAGCTATGTGAAAAATTTTCAAACCTCATGCAAAGTAAATTTGAAATGAGCATGATGGGAGAGCTGACATTCTTCCTTGGACTCCAAGTGAAACAACTGAAGGATGGAACCTTCATAAGTCAAACAAAATACACCAAAGACTTAATGAAGAAATTTGGTATGGAGGAGAAGTCTTCTCGTGAAAATACCAATGAATACATCATCAAAATGGACATGGATGCGGGACATCAAGCCTATAGATCAAACAAGATACGAGCACTTATTGGATCATTGCTCTATCTCACAAAGCAAGCGAGGCGGACATCACCTTTCTTTGTAGGTGTATGTGCAAGATTTCAATCTGCTCCAAAAGAGAGCCATATGACAAAGAAAGAGAATATTGAGATACTTGAAAAAAGCCAATAAGTTGGCTTATGGTATCCAAAGAAAGGTGGATTCAAGCTAATTGGCTATTCGGACTGACTATGCTAGATGCACGAGTTGACAGAAGAGCACCTCGTGCACATGTGAAATGCTAGGAAACAGTGATTTCCCGGTTTAGCAAGAAGCAAAATTCAATAGCCACCTCTACAACAAGGTGAATCAGAATACATAGTGCGGGCAAACAGTGCCCAAATCCTATGGATGAGAGACAAAGAATCGAGAGACTATGAAGTTGAGGAAAAAGAAATTCCAATCATGTGTGATAACACAAGTGCAATTGCAATCACTCAAAATCATGTGTTGCACTCAAGAACAAAGCATATCGATGTCGATATCACTTCATAAGAGATCATGTTGAAAAGAAGGACATCATCTTGGAATATATCTCAACCGATAAACAATTGGGTGACATCTTCACAAAACCATTATGTGAGTCAAGATTTGAAGAACTCAAGCATGAGTTAGGGTTAATTGATCTCGAGCACTCACTCTGAAGAATCAAAGAAAAGAAATGGAACACAAACAGGGAAAAAGAGTGAACTCACAAAACAACTAAGTAAATCACCAGATCGGAAAGACAATTATACCAAGTCACCGAAATTGAGTCAGTCACAAAGAGAACTCGTGAGAAGAAGAGTTAAACCAAATAAGGGTAAAAGCCGAGTCATTTATGAACAAAGTGACAAAAACGCGTTTTTGACTAAGCGGGAATGTTTTTAAGAATTACGTCAAAGATAATTATGACGCGTGTACGAGGCAAAAGCCGCACACCAAGCTCATGATTGGATATAAATGTTGCCGCATTAAATACGAGACATTAAATGCTACATCGGCGTGCAAAATCTAAGTCATCGATTTCGATCACATTTCAAAACCACCCGCACGCCTTTCATAAACCATACTTAAGCCTTTCCTCTTCTCTCTCTCATATTACCAAAACCGTTCATTTCTTTCAGAAGCAAAGGCAAAACTCTCTCAAAACCCTATCTGTCTTCAAATCAACCTCTAAGTTTTCTTCGGTGAAATCCTGATAAATGGCACCAACCTATGATTTTGTCAAGTTAGGAAAGCAAATCCACACTGGGTCTACCGTGGATTTCGACGGAATGGTGAAACAGGGGTCCGACGACACCTTAGTGAAGAAAATTGCTGAGAAATTGGAAACGCCTGGGCGAAATCGCTTTTAGCGTTGGAATATCCGATGACCTATGTGGAGAGGAGGTCGCACGTTCTACGTGAACGCTGAAACTCACGATGAAGGGATAAAGTCATCATTCACGGAAAGAAGTTCACCATCTCTCGCCAAGGACTTGGTGAACACCGCTCACTACCGACGGAAGGAGCATAAGAAATCAACGATCTTTGATGTAAACCTGGTCCGCCGCTTGGAAGGAAATAGCCAAGCCCGACTATCTTTGATAAAATAGTCTACACAAACAAACAAGAGGTCTTGAAGGAGGATTATCACAAACTATTGGACATAGTTGCCAAATGCATAGACATCAAATTTGGCATCTTTGACCAATCAAAAAGCAAAGTTGATCGTAATGGTTGCGATCATTGAAGAAAAGAAAATAAATGGGCTGAGTTTGTCTACAAAGCAGACTCTGCCCGAATGTAGGGAACAAATCCTTCAAGGAAGATGGTGTATTTGGAGGATCCCTAGGATATGGCCTCGTGATTGGCCGGTGATGGAGGTGAAAGGAGTCCCTCTTAGACATGGAAAGGCGTTCCATGTAAACAAGAGGATGTTCGAGATCAAACCTCTCCTCGCGCACTGAAGAGAGCCCACGCCAAGAGAGGCGACACGAGTGAGGGGAATCACCCACTGAAGATACAAAATCTGTTTCCTCTCCACCAAAGAAGATAGTCCCCCAGCAAATGCTAAGAAGACCGATGCTCCTGCGCAAAGAAAAAAAAAACAAACTCTCTCCCGCCTCGCAGCTCGAGTCACCCCCTCGCAGCCGTGTCTCCCGCCTCTCCCAAAGCAGCGGTCGAGAAGGACTCTCAAATACCTTCTCCGATCATCAAAAAGAGGAAAAACTGATAAGCCAAGACGACCACTCCTCGGAAGAAAATACTAGCACGCCCCCGCCACCCAAGACTCAAGAAACTCTTTCCGAACCGTAAATCCCTCGGTACAAACTAGCGACGAAGAAGAATCATCAAGCACTCCGATCTTGAGAAACCGGGTCGACCACTCACCGAGCAGATCACGGAGATCAAGCTAAAAGTAGTAGAGTCCCCGGATATAATTGATGAAACAGCTAAGTCTGCTGAAGGCGATCAACAGAGGCAAACTGAAGACACAACTGAGACACAAGAAGAAGCTGATAGAGCTGATAGTGATGTGATGATCTTATCCCCACTCTACCCAGACATCCAAAATCGTCTGCGAGAGTGGAGGAAGTGGAAATTGAGTCGATCAAGGGAACAATTCCAACGACCTGAATTTATAGAAGAGGAAGAGGAACTGTTGAACTTCCTTGGAGTGACCACTGTGGTCCAAGAATCGGATGAAGAAAACGCACGATATCTTGCAGATCTTCAAGGACAAGGAGAAGGAAAGACAGGCAGAGGAAACTGAGGCATGTGAGAAGGCCAGCATCTGCCCTATCACCGGCACCACTGAACACACACATCATCTCCTTGATGTCTTATCTGACAGTGATGAGGATCCGGACTCTGCTGCCGCCACAGAAAAGTTGCAAATGCAGCAAGCATTGCACGAATCCAGAATCCTTCACGAGAAAAGATTGATGGAGGGACCAGGAGAGTCCTCCGAACACACCGAAAATTGATCCAATGGGAGTGGTTCAGAAATCGCCACCGTTGTTGCTTTGCCACCACTTCCCACTCACTCGAAAGAAGGAATTAAGGAATTGGCGATGAAACGGGTTAGTAGGGACCCCAGTTGAGCCAACCCCTAATGAAGGTGTCTTACCACCGCCCCAACGGCTGAACACTCGCAGAGAAACAACCGGGAGTTTGGAGATGAGTGACCCCATTCCAAGTCACTCACCGGTGCGCCACCGAGGGGGAAACTCCCTCCACCGCAGCAAGGTCGGAGAATGCTTTGCAGATGACTCCACAACGAATCTAGGAGGCGAAGTGGAGAAGGAACAACCACAAAGTACACAACAAGTTGTCATCAACGGCTCGAGGCGCTTGAGACTGTCTGAGGTGAGTGCCAACCGCTCTGCTGCGAGCTAATGACGCTGCGATGCGATCGAGGCACGACCTGAAGGAATGAATGCCACAGGAGTTAACACTGCGGCCGATGAAAGTGCAATCCATGGGGTTGAGACTCCAATGGATGCCACCACGAAAGACCCTAAGACAGTGACACCGTCGAAAGGGAGGTCCAAAACCTCACTACGATTGAGACCGTAGGAGGTAATGAAGGCCCACGGGAGGTTGAGACTTCCCTGGGCAAAGAAGTCCTGAAGTAGAGAACATCCCTCCCCGCTATCATTGATCTATCTCGAAAAGGAGATAAGCGCGCTTCATGATTCCCGTGATAATCCCGATGTAACCTTTTTGGGATCGGAAAGCGACGAAGAAGGCCGAGTCATCCCCCCGTGATGCATCCAAAAGACTCACCGTGGATGTTCCCGGCCGAGCAAGTCTTATCTCAAGACTACTCGTCAAATTTTCAATTTTGATGATGAGCCACCAATGGAAATCTCATCATCGTCCAATGACGCTCGATAAGGCCGAGGACCATCCACTCAATTGGAGAAACCAAATGAGACCAACGAAGTTGTTGATACAAATGAGGCTCGGCAAAAGTCGGGTCCACTTCACAAAAGACCCCAAATTGAAACAAAGTCCACTGCACATGCTCCTCAAGCCGCAGCAGTTCGACTCAAAAGGAACTTCACGCGCACCTCTCATCATTGAACAAATCCCGGTTGGCGTGATGATTCCCCTGTAGAATCATTTCATTTCTCCTTGAGGTACCCGACCTCTTTGAAGAGTCGAGAACGAACTCGCACGCTTCCACGCACAACTCCTCCTGTCATTTCGTCCGGTACCATCGTTCGGTGACTATGACTTTGACGTGTTGCATGGCCCTCACCGCAACTGGAAGAAGAAACAATCGAAGTTCGGGAGGTGTTCAAGGCATTATTTGCTGAAATTGAACGGATGGAGAGGTACCAGGCCTCTATGGACATGCGATCGGACAACGAGAGATGCCAACCTTATCTGCGACTTGAGAGGCATAACGAGATCGATCGGAATGGTGGCAACAACAAAAACAATGCGTGTGGAACAAGTTAGATACTTCAGGACATTGTTCAACAAGTCTGGCTGGTATGGAGAGCCGAGAATGCTTGATGCAAAAACAAAATTGAGAGAACACATTGAGCACATGCATGAAGCTCACACTGCCGAAATAAAGTCGCTGCGTGAGCAAAATAAGAGTGATCTCCGGCGTATGGAAGAAAACATGGATAGAAAATTCAGCCTTCTCATGGGCGAGATGAAGCTAATTTCAAAGAGAGTCCAACGCTACTCGCTCGAATTTCGTGCCGCATACACCGCAGCCAGACTCGAGCGAAACTCGGCTATCGCAGACTTGACTTCCTACTTGCCAAGATATGTTTCCAGGCGTTCCTCTCTCCTTTGATGATGCCAAAAAGGGGGAAGAGGAATACTTTAAAGAGCTAAAGAGATCTGAAGCTAAAAAGGAGGAAGCAAGCAATCAAAGGGAAAAGACAAATGAGGAAGTGTCAAAACAAAAGAAAGGGAAGTCCGTTGAGGGGAAGGATCGAAAGATGTGACCTTGATGATTGCACAAACCCCCAACAAGGTCTTGTCACATCCGACATTATCGCAAAAACTCCCGGTGACTCGCCACTCCAACACTCTGCTATATCCATGGTCAAAAAGAGAAAGACAATTGAAGCGGGGATGGAGAAAGTGGAAGGAAGAATGGATGCCTGAGTTATGAACATCTTGAAACAACATGGAGGCATTCCAAAGTGACAGAGACACTTATGCCATCTCGGATGTCGGGACCGAGCCACGATCGTTGATGAATTTAAAACACTCGCATCCAAGGATACTTTGCAAAAATGTCTATGGCTCAAGCTTGGGACTGTCTTGGGAAAAAGGGTCTCACGTTATGTGAAGAAGGCGACAGAGCGACAGACTACCGACAGCGATCCTCTGGCGATCACTCTGCTTTGGTCACTCACCGATTTGGAAGAAGAAAGACCCCAAGACAATACACGCCTGCAGGTAGAGGAAAAAAGCGGTGGTGGAGAAAGAGGTTTCGGACTGGCCTCTGCCCAAAAACATTGAGTACGTAGATCCGGGCAAGAAAGGAGGGATCTCTTGGGCCGGTTCTTGACCAAGTAGCCAATTTGCAAGTGGCTAAAAGTAATCTTTGAGTATGCGAAAAGAATAGAAGAAGAAAATAAGAGACAAACTCAGCTATGGGAGGAAAGACAAGAGAGATTAAGAAGAGATGAAGAAGCCGAGGAAGGCATATGAAAAAAGAAGAAGAAGCGGTGACGATGAGAAAAAGAGAATAAGAACAAAAGATGCTGAACAAGATGAAAGAAGGAGACAGCGAAGGAGATGAAGTGTTGCTGTCCACCCCTTCATGTATTTTACCTTGTAAATACATACTATGTAAGTCTTCTGCAATAAAGCTATAAATTCTTTTTTTGTGTAGACAAATGTTTGCTCATACACCTTGTAAACAGTTGTGTAAAAGAACAAGAATGTTATGATCAATAAAAGGATTGATTCTACGCATACATTCGATGTGAATACACTATCTGTATGTATCTTTGCTATTTACATTTTTGAATGGTTTAAGTTTTGGCATCATCAAAAAGGGGGAAATTGTTGGGAAATTTATTGTTTAGATTTTGATGAATGCCATGTAAAACTTAGAATAGGAAGTTGGCACCCCAATTTTTTGTTGTAAAATTCATTGTAATAAATAGAAATGGGGTCAAGGTCAAGTTTAAGTCGGTATGCCCAAACATGCAAGAAGACAACCGGAGACTAGAAGGAAGACTCACGCAAGACAAGTATGGCAAAGAAGAGAAGACGGAACTCTATCAAGGAGCAAATGAGATGCGGTGAGTGGAGTATCGATCAAGACAACTCAAGAAAAGCCAAGTCTCAAGTTGAAGTGACAAGAGTCATCCAATGATTGGAAGTCGACTCACGAGTCACCTGGGAAAAGCAAGGAAATGCAAATCAAGTCGAGATAACTAAAAAGATCCGTTGCACGAAAATCAAGAGAATTACCTAAACAAGTAATATCTCCATGCTACCTTTCTCGAAGTGCTCAGTCCCAGAAGCGTGCAAAAGGAATACACCAATGGGAAGCACTACAGCGTGTCAGAACTCTGAAAAGGTGAAGAACAATTCATACGAGGAAATGGCAATTCCAAGGACTGCAATAAGACAAGCCAACGACCACAAGTGACTTTCAAAAATAAGCCTATCTCTTCAACGGGCAGATTTTTGAAAGATCACTATAAAAGGCTGAGGAATGACTCTGAGAGGAGGGGACCAGAACCATAAACATTCAAGCAATTATTAGAACTGTAACCTGAAATATTCTCAAGTTATTAAACGCTCAATCCTCAAGCCTACACTACGAAGAACATCAATCCAACACTCATCTGTGAAGGAAAGATAACTTCAATCGGTTGAAGAGGAAATTATCAAGAATCAAGGGGTCTACATTCCACGAAGGATTGTAGGAAGGTTCAAGGTCGAACCAAGTCTTGAGCTTTTGGAGGGCTTCGTGATCAAATCCAAAGAGCTTGAGCAAGTGGGTCAGTAGTAGCAAAGCAAATGCCCTGTGAAGAAGCCGAGTCGTCACGAGAAGCCACCGAGTGATCAAGGCGTCTCGGGATCGAGTCCCAAAGGATCAAGTCACCGTGTGATCAAGACTTGTATCCGGACTGTTACCACTTTGTATCTTGATCAATACCTAGTGGATTCCTCCAGGAGTTGGAGAAGAGAGGAGTAGAAGAATTACCCCATCTTCGAACCTCTATAAAAATCTTATTGTGTCATTTACATTTCAAAGACTTTAATTCTTGCATCATATTTGTTTAATTCTCACGACATATTTGCTATCCATTAGATAATCTCTAAGTACTAAATCAAGCTCTAAATCTCTACTTAACCAAACTTAAGGGTGTTAAGTCTTCCGCTAAAATAAACCACATTGAGTTAATTTAGACTTAACAAATTTGAGTCATTCCATCAACAAACAATTTGAGTCATTGAGAGAGACTAACTCCACGATTAACTAAATTGGTCATCCACCAAGGACACAGTGTGTAGTATCAACTCGAATTTTTAAAAGGGACTAAATCAAAAATTTGGTAAGGTTTATTCAACCCCCCTTCTAAACCTTACACTTACACCCCTTGGGACCTACAAGTATTCTTGTGGAAAGAATACACTTGGGTGATCTAGGTGATAGGTGTTTCAAGAGTGTAGTGCTCTTGAGGTATTGAAGAATTTGGTATTCTTCAAGGTTGAAGATTATGGTAATCTTCACAAGGAGCCGTTGGAGATTGTGGTAATCTTCAAGAGAGATTGTGGTAATCTCAAAGGTGGTGTTGTAGAAGAGTGTGGTGCTCTTAAAGGTGATGTTGTAAGATGTTGTATTAATTTTGGTAATTAATAAAATCTTTCTTCTTTTTGAAATCCATCCCGGATATACTGGGGTGGTAGAGGATTAGGCCCTAGGTGGGTTGAACCTCTATAAATCGACGCGTGTTGTTTACTTCCCGCACCTTTATTATTGTCTTGGCTTGTTTTGTTCGAAAAAGAGGGCGAAATCGAAAAGATGGAGATAATCTATTCACCCCCCTCTAGATTATCGTAGCCGCTTGGACTTTCAAGTGGTATCAAAGCCAAACTCTTTGGCAAGCTCGTTCCACATTGCGAGTAAAGAGGAACGATCACCGGCTACGAATGAAGTCTACCTTACCGGCGCCTCCACCACCAAGCTACCACTATTTGATTCCAAAAATTATATATTTTGGAGAGAAAGAATGGAATGCTATCTACAAAGTTGCGGGTTCGATATTTGGAACACGGTCGTAAATGAAGAATCCATTCCGATGATGGACACACCACACACCTCCAAAGGTCTCAAAGAGCTCAATGATGAAGAGAAGAAAATCATCTCCTTAAATGGTAAAGCTCTTAATATTTTGTATTGTTCACTTACCATTTTGGAATATGATCATATTGTAGGAATTAAATCGGCACATGAAGTATGGAGAAAATTAGAAGAAGTATATGCAAATGAAAGGAGCCACTCAAAAGCATCTACTTCTCAAATGGATACAAACCCAACTTGGGATGAGCTTCCTACAACTTCCGACGTCGATGAAAACGAACGATGTCTTATGGGCCTCGAAGAAGAAAACGAGGTAAGTTCAAAACCCTCCACTTCTTATGATAATGAATTACAAAATGATTATAGTGATTTGCAAAATGATTTTGATGAACTTCAAAATGAATTCCAAAGCTTACTTGTTAAATACAAAAATTTGAAAAAGGAATTCAATATTTTGAAAATTGATAAGGGTAATTTATTTTCCTCTTATGAATCACTTTCATGTGATCACACCACCACACTTGACATGGTTAGAAACCTTGAGAAAGAAAATAGTACTCTTGTTGAGGATATTAATTGCATGAAAAATGATTTATCAAAATCCAACTTGAGTACCGATAAAATGACCGATATTATTGATGTTCATAGTTGTGATAAATTGAAACAAGGACTTGATCATAAGCCTAGTGTTGTTAATTATGTGAAAAGAAATCAAGTCCCTATGCATGTTGGTCATTATGCTCCCAAAATTACTACTTGCTTTTATTGTGGTAAAACGGGTCACACGGTTAATACTTGTCGGGCTAGAAATAGCTCTAATTATTATTGGAGACCTAAAAGTCTCAAAGCTAATTCCAAAGGACCCAAACACTTGAGGGTACCACAAAATAATGTCATATTAGGTACCCGACGAAATAATAATCGAAGAAAATTCATACCGCCAAGAAAACATCAAATGACCATTTCATTTGATCAAAGGAGAAAACATTTTCAACAAAGTCATTTTCCAAGAAGAGGAAATAATCAAAAATGGGATGAACAAAATCCTTGGAAGTGGCAAAGACATCATCAACAAGATTATTTTCCAAGAGAAAGACACTTTCAAAAATGGGAAAGCCACAATGCTTGGAAATGGAGCAATTGGAGAAACCATCATCAACAAGAAGATTTTCAAAAGGGAAGATACCATCAACAATGGGAACGGCACAACCCATGGAAATGGCAAAATTGGTAAACCGTATCTCCCTATTTAAATATGCATTTTATCTTCTTTGCATGTTTTTATTTGTGTCTTTATTGCAATATGAGTTTTCATATTTTTAAAATTTAGGTCTTCAATATATTTGTGAGTTTCAAAATATTTTTGAAAAGAAGACATTGCATGATGTTTCTAAAACTCTTGTGCATTTAATTAGAATTATGTGGTTTATTATCTCCTATGTAGTTATATAGCACAAGCATGCTTAAGATATCTCTTATTGCTTAGCCTACTCATGTATTATTGTGTTTGTGCAAAATTTGGTTGAAGAATTGTGTAGGATTTACATATGGTTATCTACTCGTAATATGACAAGAGAAACATAAACTATCGAGGTACGCTCACCATTGTTATTCATCTCTTAGACTCGATATAATTTTTGACATATGTCTATGTGCTTATTTTTCAAGATATTTCAAAGTATCTCATACAAATGCCATTAAAAGGATTTTTCGATTTTTGAAAGGCACTATTCGATAAAGCTTGTTTTATCCGAGTTTTATAAAGGATTATAATTTGTTTTGATAAAAACATTTGATTTTCATCCTTATCTCAAAAAGTATGCATTTGATTGCTTATATTCATTCTTGTCAAAACTATTGTTCAAATGCTTCTTTTAAATGAGGTCTCAACTATATGCTCTTGAATTTTTCAAATTTCAAAAGAGACCTTATATAGCTTCCTATAAGCTTATTTGAACTTACATGTTTTATGAAACTCGTGATAATTTGTTTGAAAGCATAGTATGTGTTACTTGTTATTATGTCTCTATTATTCGATATTACTATGCTCTTATGCAAGATATCTTGATTAAGATTTTGCAGAATTTTTTTTTATATCTTGGAACAAGCTCAATGACCAAGAGGAGGTTAGTAACTCAAAAGTTGATACAAGGTGAACTTAAGATGATCATGATGGGGGAGCTAAAATTTCTTCATTGAACTTCAAGTTAAACAATGCCAAGAAAGTGGTTGTAATTCACAATCAAAGTATACAAAAGTACCTCTTGAAGAAGTTAGGCATTGAAGAAGGAAGAATCATCTCAACCTCTATGGCTACCAATGTAAAGTTTGACAAAGGTTGAGGAAGGCATATTGATTGACAAACATATTCGAGGTATGTTCACTAACTTTTCTTATTACTTTAGACTCGACATTTTCTATGCCTTATGTCTATATGCTCGAATTTTAAAACTATTCCAACGAATCTCATTAAAGTGCCGTTAAAAGAAATTTTCAAATATTTGAAAGGCACTTCTTCTTATGACTTGTATATCCAAAGTTTAAAACGTTCATATTTTTCGGGATAACAAGTCCGGTGATAATAATTTTTCAAAATATGGTTCATTAAAATCGAACTATATATATTTGAGATTCGATATATTCTAAGGGATTGCGTTTCTAAGTAAAAATTTGAGATGTGCTTAATTCCGTCTCAAAGATAACTCGCGGACATTTGTTTTTTTAACCGCCGAGTATTTTACCTCATTTCGAGCTTGATTATGACATAATGTATATTAAATGAGGTCTACGTTTGCATTTTGCACGTTTTTAAAACTTAGGGGCGAAAAATCGGATTTTTGGTTCAAACCTCGGATTTTGGAAAACAAAGATGAAAAAATCAAGTCTGATGGGGGCAAGGTCGACCGGTCGCCCATAACGTCGACCGGTCGCCCATGCCCCCAACCGGTCGACCATAGCAAAAATTTGGTTAAAAATGTTTCTGTTCTCAGCATTTACCATTTTGGTCATTTGGGTTCATTTTTCGTCCCCTTCGCACTTTGCACACATATTTCACTTCAAATTTGTTTTATTGTATACATTTTATATTTTGGACCTCATGAGGCTCGATTATCATCATCATTGCTCATCTTTACCGTTTAAATGGTAAGAATTTATCTTTTTTTTATCTCAATTGGGTTGAACCCTTGAGAATGTGCTTGTATCTTGATATCTTGTTGAAATTCTTGTATTAATATGTTGTTTATGATGATTGATGATGAATGAATATTGTTGTATTGAAATTGGTGATGAATTTTTTTTGGCTTAAACGAATCACAAAGGCGTTATATTTCTCTTGTTTTATTCAATGCACGCCAAGTGTTCGACAAAATGTTTCAATGAAAAACTCATCACCTACATGATTCTCTTGATTTGAAAAGTCTTATAAGTTTATAGAGATCATGTTTTATCAATCAAATAAGCTTTTGCAAATCACATGATTGACTTCTCCCTTATTATTTGGAATTTAAGCTTCAATGATCAATATGCCGATAAATCGATTAAGTTGCGCACTTTGATATAATTGTATGATGTTTTTATCATGCTAACATTCTTTTTGATGATTCCAAAGGGGGAGAAACAGGAAAAACGCATAAACGCTCAAAGAAGCGGAAATAGGCTTGCAAATAAGCTTGCAAGAAAAGCTACACTCTTAAAAGCCAAATTACTTAGTCCATGTGATGTATTATGGACTTTTATGCTTGACTAATGATGTTTTGTGACAGGGGGAGCTTATAAGCTCATGATATTCAAGCTTAAGTTGTAAAAACTAAGCTTTAAGCTTTTAGTTGTTGCTTCTATACTTACTCTTGCTATGCTTGTTGATAGGAGGAGCTTGTGCAAAAATGATTTTAAAAAATCTTTGCTCCTATCCTTGTGTGTTTTTACTTATGACGAATCTTGCTTAAAATGAATTGATGTTTTAGACCGGAAAATTTGTTTTGTTTTAAAATCAACTTCCTAAAATTGTTTTGGTTTGTAATCATCAAAAAGGGGGAGTTTGTTAGATAAATGTTTTTATCAAATTTTGATGATTATGTTTAAATGAGTTTTTATACCAAAACAATGTTTATAAATGTTGTCCAAATACTCCTAAATGATTTAAAATGCTTTTACTAATTTTTGGAGTATTTCTTAGAGTTTATTACTCGATAAAATTGGACAACACTTTTGATGGTTTTGTGTTAATTGGTTTTTACACCAAAACAATGTTGTCCAAATACTCCTAAAAGATTTGAAATGTTTTTACTAATTTCATGGAGGATTTCTTAGAGTTTATTATTCGATAAAAATGGACAACACTTTTGATTGTTTTGTTTAAATGAGTTTACTATGTTTATAAATGTTGTCCAAATACTCCCAATTGATTTAGAATGTTTTTACTAATTTTTTGGAGTATTTCTTGAAGTTTATTTTTGATAAAAATCGGACAACATTTCAATTTGGAGGTCGACCGGTCGAACAGAAGGTCGAACGGTACCTGAAGAATGCACAAAATGAAACAGAAACAAATTCTGTGAAAAAAAGGGGGAGGGTGACCGGTCAAGGGTAAGGCCGACCGGTCGCACCCTTGGCGACGGCCGCACCCACCTCCACCTTGACCGCACACCCGCAACCCCTAACCGGATCGCACTATTTTCATTCAAACGTTCGAAATCTTATACAGAGCGGCCGGTCGCGTTGTGTAATCTTTTGACAACAAAATTTGTACCGTTGAATTCCTTGACAGCAAGATTTGCTTTTCAATTTTGTACAATATTTCTACATCTTGTGATCCTCTTTTTGTAGACAAAAGTGAAGAAGAAGGAGCCTATGTTGGGAGCCTATGTTGGTGAAGACTCTCCTATAAATAGAGGATGAATTGAAGACACAAGAGAACAACACAAGCAAATACACAACAAGAAATCTGCAAATTTCCAAGCTTTCATATTCAACACTCTTGTTGTATTTATAGCCTAAGTATTTCACTTTCACATCTTGAGGTCTAGGCTTTATTTCTTGATTACACTTGCACTCAAATTGTAATATTCATTATTGAGTTGTAATCTTGATTTTTGTCATCATTCAACACAAGACATCCTTGTGAGTATTCTTGTGGAAAGAATACACTTGGGTGATCTAGGTGATAGGTGTTTCAAGAGTGTGGTGCTCTTGAGGTATTGAAGAATTTGGTATTCTTCAAGGTTGAAGATTGTGGTAATCTTCACAAGGTGCCGTTGGAGATTGTGGTAATCTTCAAGAGAGATTGTGGTAATCTCAAAGGTGGTGTTGTAGAAGAGTGTGGTGCTCTTCAAGGTGATGTTGTAAGATGTTGTATTAATTTTGGTAATTAATAAAATCTTTTTTCTTTTTGAAATCCATCCCGGATATACTGGGGTGGTAGAGGATTAGGCCCTAGGTGGGTTGAACCTCTATAAATCGACGCGTGTTGTTTACTTCCCGCACCTTTATTATTGTCTTGGCTTGTTTTGTTCGGAAAAGAGGGTGAAATCGAAAAGATGGAGATAATCTATTCACCCCCCTCTAGATTATCGTACCCGCTTGGACTTACACTTTCATGATGTCTATCATGGTTATGTCCAATGCTTCAAAAAATAATACCTATGCATCATTGGATCCTTATCCCATATTTTAAACTTCGGTTTGAATATAAGAGGACTTCCAAGTTTTATATTGCAAATTCAATCCTCAATTGGATTAAACAAAATAGCAAATTTAGAATGCGCAGTCCTCCCACCAGGCAATAGATGGGATACAATACATTATCAGATGAAAATTATCTCTGTTATTAATTTGCAATGACTTTCCAAGCTACAAACAGCTGGAATATATTTAATTATAATGCATAGACAGCACAAACAACCTCTGCACATGGCTCAATGAATTAATAAAATAAAAAATTTATGAATTTACAATGCAAAACATGCACAATTAAGAAGCATAGGTAAAACAAACATACTCTGCATATGGCTCAATGAATAAATAAAATAACAAATTTATGAATTTATAATGCAAAACCGAAATAATTAAAATGCATAAGTAACACAAACAGACTGTATCTCCAGATATTATTTTTTCTAAAAAAACACCAAATTTATGGTTTTACAATTCAAAATCGTCGTATAATTAGTGAACACGACTTACTAGATATGGCACGGCCTGTTACGGAGGGAACTTTACATATTTGGAATGTTTTCCTGCTTATATATATATATATATAATGAGTAGGTCTCTTGTGAGACTGTCTCACGGATCTAAATCCGTGAAATGGTTCCACATGACCCAACCCATATGCTATTATCCAACTCAAAAGAAAATAAGATCCCGCTTTCCCATGTAATCTTTTCTTCTCAATATGTGTTCTCTTCTCCTCCACCATTGTTACCCCAACTTCTTTCGTCTCATATTTCTTCTTTATTTTGTCACATCATCTCTCTTTAATCTGGTAAAATAAAAAAATCTTTCATTGCCACAGTCACACCCACCTTATTCAATTTCTTCAATGATTGATTTTTTGTGAATCTAGAGATGAGATTGATTAGTGGAAATGCCATACACCTAAAAAAAATTGAATACACTAGAAGAAGATTGTTGTTAATCTTTGTATAATTCTACTGATTTTTTTTACAGGAAAACTCTATTTTAAAAGAAAAAAAACAAGTGATGGCCTTTTAGAAGAGAAAAAGATTGAATGGAGCCTTGGTCCACCAAGCGGAGACTAGACATTTCATCTGGACATCACATGCAAACTTCTAGTGTATTCACATATGCAAGAATATTTTTTAATTCTTGGTGATTTAGGCACGCTACTACGCATTGTGGTCAGAAATAATACTTTTGACCCAAAAAATAATATTTTTTAAGTAAAAAATGATACTTTTAAATAACAAGTATTACTTTTCGTTTTAAGTGACAACTAATAAAAATGATGCTTTCCGTGTAACATCTAATACTTTTATGGTAAAAATGTAATACTATTAAATTAAATGGTATTACTAAATTATTATGAAACTTAGCTTGATACAATACATAATTTTATATTGTCATTACATACTTTTAAGTGACAATTAATACAAAAAGTGATACTTTTTGAATATATAGTAATACTTTTGAAGGAAAAAGTAATACTTTTATGTATATCACTAGTTAGATAAATTTAAATGAAAAACTAATAAAAAAGTGATACTTATTAAATAAAGAGTAATACTTTTAAATGAAAAGTAATACTTATTTCATCGCCAATAGTTTTATGTGACAATTAAGAAAATGTGATACTTTTTGAATAAAAAGTAATACTTTTGAAGGAAAAAATAATATATCGTCAATTACAGCCAGAACCACCATTTAACACTATTATATCATGTCTTTGTCTTCAACACCATGACAACAACTAAGAAACTATGAACATTATCACCTCTTCATCATTGGCACTCTCCCACCGACTATACAAATTTGGGTGCCCCATATTCACAAAAAACCTTCACCGTGTGGGAAATTGAGGAGCGCAAAGAGAAAGAGATAGATAGATAGATAGATAAATTGAGGAGAAAGAGCGGGAAAAAAAACTAGTAGAAAAAAACGCAAAGAGAGAGAAAGCAAAAAAATAAAGTAAAGAGAAAGAGAGAGCATAAAAAACTGCAGAGAAAGAGAGAGGGGATATAGAGAGCGGAAAAGAACATAGAAAGACGAGAGATCGAGAGCAAAATCGGGAAGAGAAAGCAATGAAGAAGGAAAGAGAACCAGTGGGAAGAAAGGAAGGATGAACCGAATATACTGGATCGGATTGGGTGGGTGCGATCCGTGTTACGAAAAATGATCAATAAGATGGTCAAGTTTTTGCCATAGATTATGGTATTTAATTTTTAAAATATACAATATGATTATTTTGTTAAGATATTATTTATTGAATGTAACATATTAAACACTATATTTAATTACAACTTTTTATTCGATAAATTCAATTAGAAAATTCAGTATGTTATTGTAACATCCCAATTTCATAAAACAACAATATACGATTTTATAAAGTGCTAAAAACAATCCAAAGCTTGAAAAAACAGTTTAAGGGAAAAATAATATTATGACTTGTCCAAAAACTCGAAATACTCATAAAAATATTCTTAAAAACTTAAAACAAAAATCCCAAAGAAAAACAATGTCAAGTCTCGTGTATCATCAAAAAACTTAAACTAAGTAGCCTTTAAAATTCCTTGATCGACTTCCACCGTCCCCTCTGCGCATGCTCCGACTCTTTCATTTATCTGTGCAAATTATATATAGGGTGAGCATTCAACAGCCCAGTGGAGTCAAACAATGTCCAAACTAAATACAATTAAACATATCAAAACGAACATGAATTTCCATAGCAATAGTTAGTACTGCCGGAGTTTCACCGGAGGAATTTTTTTCCCTGGACCACTTTCATCCCTTGCATCAATAGCAATAACAATAGTTAGCACTATCGGAGTTTCACTGAAGGGATTCTTTCTCCCTGAGTCACTTCCGTCCCTCGCGTCCATAGTTTATAATAATAGTTCAATAGACAATAGCACATACTCGCAAGATATACAATACAAGCATTTAATAAGGACATAAACCGAAAAAAAAACCATAATAGCTTCGTGAAATAAATGCAAGCGTGATTGCCTATTATTCAAGTTCCTCGTCTCATTTTTTTTCCCAACAACGTGGTGGCACCGATCGGAGGTGATGACTCATCTCCATGTCCCCTCTATTTCTTCTTTTTCTTCTTGGTTTTTGTCTTTGGATTTTGGTTCTGGGATTAGGGTTTGAGAAGGTGGTGGCTATGGTGGGGGTGGCGGTGGCGGCAGTTTTTTGGGAGAAGAAGAAGAAGAAGAATTTACCTTATTGCTTTGGTGTAGAAATTATGAGGAGAAACCCTAGGAGAGACTTTCAATTTATAGGCTAAGAATTCAAAAAATATATGGTAAGGGATTTTGTTGAAATTTTAATGCCAAAAATACTTGATTTACATGCCTTTAATGCATATCCGATTTGTTTCTCTTATTAACATGATTTTTCATTTTGTGAAAATTGACCTTCCTTTATTCTTGAAAGTGGATCAGAAATTAAATCTTCAAAATTAGGGAAGTTAGGGTTTCAAAATTCCTAAAGTCATCCCTAAAATTAGTTCTGATCAAGTCTTAATTTATCCCTTATTTTATTCCCAATTAATGGGACACGGGTATTACAATTATAATTAAATATCAAACTATAAACATCCATTACATCGACTAGTGACAACTATGAAATGAGTTTTAATGTCCCATTAGCAAGCACGATAGATATTTAATAAATTTTTTAAGATTTAAAATGAATTTCATTCACCAATCAGAAGAAACTTACAACTGATTACAACATCGATAAAAAATAGTCGCGAGTCCTACATGATCATAAACCTATATAGATCTAAAATAATATTTTTTTAAATCTAAATAGATCTAACTGACTCATAGAATCAAAACATTGCAATGGAACCGTTGAACATACCACATACCAAATAAATTGATCTTCCTTATGTCACTATCATTATCGATAATGACTTATCTGAATCTTCTTAATATAATTTACATGACACAAATTTATTAACCGAATAAAACCACCTATTAGGAACAAATAAAGTCTCCAATTGGGACAAATATATTAAGACTTGAAGCATTAAAAATAACTTCCCACGTCATTCATAGGATGATGATGGAAGAAAAAAAAATGGAGAAGCAAATCGCATTGCAACTTAACTAAAATATTAATAATAATACAAAAAAAATTATAATTTTATGATTAATTTGTAAGGGTTTATATATTATTTCGGCTCTAATAATATTTATTACGGACCAATAGTTTCCAAAAAAAATTATTTGTATTTTGATAGTTGATAGTCAGTTATAAATTATTGATCAAAACTGATATGTAGCTTAATTATTTATTTTCTTTTCTTCTCTTTTCATTTTTAGGACTCGTTTGAGAATGTTGATGGGATAAGATAAAAATTTGGGATAGGATAGGATTGCAATGTTCATGGATTATATAATACCATTTAACATTGTTTGGGATGTAGGATTATTATATGAAAAGTTGGAGAAAATTATCCAAAATTATGTTTGCCAAACCTGACTTATGATAAAGAAGGAAATGACTTATTTGCCCTTCCCAATATTTTAATCATTTGTGGGCTAACTTTATTAATTTTCCACTACAATTCATTTCTCTTCTTCAAACGAGCACAACCTCATTGTGAAACCCCTTCAGCGGCCTTTGATCCTGGCTCAAATGTAGAAAAATCCCAACTTCCTTCATACATTTCAAGATTTTTTGCGGTGGGAATCAATCTTCACGGCTTCCGAATTGGACTCTTTGTCATTTGTTTGTTGTGAGTTGGTATTACAGTTGAACCATTAGGGATTTTTACCCGAATATTTCTCGAGTGTTCGAACTAACAAGATATCCACGGTTAGTTGTTCTCGTATTTATCATTTACATTAGTGATTAAACCAGATTGTTGGATGAATATTATAGTTCAACAAACATTAATTTGATATTGAATTTCATTAGAAATTTAGGGTTTCAAAGTTTTAATTGCGGGCTCAATCTAAAACTGGGTAATTTGTGGTGTATGAATCAGCAATTCATAGTGACAGTTTATCTTGATTATTTCGATGATTCTGTGTAGGTCCCAAGGGGTGTAAGTGTAAGGTTTACAAGGGGGGGGGTTGAATAAACCTTACCAAATTTTTGATTTAGTCCTTTTAAAAGTTCAGAGTTGATACTACACAACTGTGTCCTTGGTGGACAACCAATTTAGTTAATCAGTAGAGTTAGTCTCTCAACAGACTCAACTGAGCTGTTGATGGAATAACTCAGCTATTAAGTCTAAATTAACTCAACTGTGGTTTAATTTTAGTGGAAGACTTAACACCCTTAAGTTTGGTTAAGTAGAGATTTAGAGCTTGATTTAGTACTTAGAAATTATCTAATGGATAGCAAATATTTCAGCAGAAATAAACATATATGATGCAAGAATTAAAGTGCTGAAATGTAAATGACACAATAAGATTTTTATAGAGGTTCGAAGATGGGGTAATTCTTCTACTCCTCTCTTCTCCAACTCCCGAGGAATCCACTAGGTATTGATCAAGATACAAAGTGGTAGCGATCCCGGATACAAGTCTTGATCACACAAACGACTTGATCCTTTGGGACTCGATCCGAGACGCCTTGATCACTCACCGGCTTCTCGTGCGACTCGGCTTCTTCACGGGCGTTGCCTTTGCTACTACACTCACTTGCTCAAGCTCTTTGGATTTGATCACGAAGCCCTCCAAAAGCTCAAGACTTGGTTCGACCTTGAACCTTCCTACAATCCTTCGAGGAATGTAGACCCTTGATTTTTCAAGATTTTCCTCTTCAACTGATTGAAGTTATCTTTCCTTCACAGTGAGTGTTGGATTGATGTTCTTCGTAGTGTAGGCTTGAGGATTGAGAATATTTCAGGTTTTCGGTTCTAATAATTGCTTGAACGTTTATGGTTACCGGGTCTCCTCTCTTTTTCTCAAAGTCATTTCTCGGCCTTTATAGTGATCTTTCAAAATTTTGCCCGTTGAAGAGATAGGCTTACTTTTGAAAGTCACTTGCGATCGTTGGCTTGTCTTGTTGCGATCCTTGGAATTGTCATTTCCTCGTATGAATTGTTCTTCACCTTTTCGATTTCGACACGGTGTAGTGCTTCCCATTGGTTTATTCCTTTTGCACGCTTCGGGACTGAGCACTTGAGAAATGTAGTATGGAGATATTACTTGTTTAGGTAATTCTCTTGATTTACGTGCAAATGGATCTTTTCAGATTATCTCGACTTGACCGCATTTCCTTGCTTTCCCAGGTGACTTAGAGTCGACTTCCAATCATGGATGACTCTTTTGTCACTTCAACTTGAGACTTGGCTTTTCTTGAGTTGACTTGATGATACTCCACTCACCGCATCTCGATTGCTTCTTCATTAGATTTCCCGTCTACTCTTCTTTGCCATACTCGGTACTGCTTGCAGCAATGAGTCTTCCTTCTAGTCTCCGATTGTCTTTTTGCATGTTTGGGCGTAGGCGACTTAACTCACTTGACCATTTATTTATTACAATGCGCGATTTACAACAATAATTGGGGTGCCAACTTCCTATTCTAAGTTTTACATGGCATTCATCAAAATCTAAACAATAAATTTCCTAACAATTTCCCCCTTTTTGATGATGCCAAAACTTAAACCATTCAAAAATGTAAATAGCAAAGATACATACGAGATAGTGTATTCACATAGAATGTATGCGTAGAATCAATCCTTTTATTGATCATAACAGATCTTGTTCTTTTACACAATCACATTTTACAAGGTGTATCGAGCAAACATTTGTCTACACAAAAAATTGAAGAATTTATAGCTTTATTGCGGAAGACTTACATAGTATGTATTTACATAATGAAATACATGAAGGGGTGGACATCAACACTTCATCTTCTTCGCCTCTCCTTCTTTCATCTTGTTCAAGATCTTCGCTCTTCTTCTCTTTTTCTCATCGTCATCACTTTTTCTTCTTCTTTTCATATGCCTTCCTGGCAGCTTCATCTCTTCTTAATCTTTCTTGTCTTTCCTCCCATAGCTGAGTTTGTCTCTTGTTTTCTTCTTCTATTCTTTTCGCATACTCAAAGATTACTTTTAGCCACTTGCAAATTTGCTATTTGGTCAAGACCCCAAAGAGATCCCTCCTTTCTTGCCTGGATCTACGTATTCAATGTTTTTGGGGCGGAGGCCTGGAGTGTCCAAACCTCTTCCTCTACCACGCTTCTTCCTCTACCTCTGGGCGTGTATTGTCTCTGGGGTCTTCTTTTTCGGTGAGTGACCCGGGAGTGACCAACAGAGTAATCGTCGGTGGTAGTCTGGCTGTCTGTCGCCTTCTTCACATAACGTGAGACCCTTTTCCCAAGATACAAGTCCCAAGCTTGAGCCATAGACATATTTGCAAAGTATCCTTCGATGCGAGCGTTTTAAATTCATCAACTGATCGTGGCTCTGTCCCGACATCCGAGATGGCATAAGTGTCTCTGTCTCTTTGGAATGCCTCCATGTTGTTTCAAGATGTTCATAACTCGGGCATCCATTCTTCCTTCCACTTCATCCATCCCTGCTTAAATTGTCTTTCTATTTTCACCATAGATATAGCAGAGTGTTGGAGTGGCGAGTCACGGGGAGTTTCTTCAGCGATAATGTCACCGTGACAAGATCTTGTTGGGGGGTTTGTGCGATCATCAAGGTCACATCTTTCGATCCTTCCCCCTCAACGGATTTTCCTTTCTTTTGTTTCAACACTTCCTCACTGTTTTTCCCCTTCGCAATGTGCATCCTCTTTTTTCGACCTTCGGATCTCTTCTGCTTTAAGGTATTCCTCTTCCCCCTTTTTGGCATCATCAAAGGAGAGAGGAACGCCTGAAACATCTTGGCAAGCGGGAAGTCGAGCCTGCGATGGTAGAGTTCTGTTTCGAGTCTGCTGCGGAGTATGCGGCACGAAATTCGAGCGAGTAGCGTTGGACTCTCACAAATTAGCTTCATTTCAGCCATGAGAAGGCTGAATTTTCTGTCCATATTTGCTTCCAGGCACGGAGATCACTCTTATTTTGCTCACGCAGCTGCTTTATCTCGGCGGTGTGAGCTTCATGCATGTGCTCAATGTGTTCTCTCAATTTCGTTTTTGCATCGGCATTCTCGACTCTCCATACCAAAGCAGCTTGTTGAACAATGTCCTCAAGTATCTAACTTGTTCCACACTCATTGTTTGTTCTTTGTTGCCACCATTCCCCGATCCCCGATCTGTTGTTATGCCTCTCAAGTCGCGAGTAAGATTGCATCTCTGTTGTCGATCGCATGTCCATAGAGGCCTGGTGCCTCTCCATCCGTTCAATCTCGGCAAATAATGCTTTGAACACCTCCCGAACTTCAATTGTTTCTTGATGCGGTGATGGCCACGCAACGTCAAAGTCATAGTCACCGAACGATGGTACTTTTTGACGAGATGACGGAGAGTCTGGTCTGTGGAAGCGTGTGAGCTCGTTCTCGACTCTTCGGGAGGTCGGGTACCTCTAGAGAGAAAGGAAAAGATTATATAAAGGAATCATCACGCCAACCGGTATTTGTTCAATGATGAGAGGTGCGCGTGAGGTTCCTTGTGGAGTCAAACTGCTGCTGCGGCTTGGGAGCTCTGCGCGATGGACTCTATTTCACCGGGTCTCATTGTGAAGTGGACCCGACTTTTTGAGCCTCACTGTCTCAACAACTTCGTTGGTCTCACTGGTTTCTCCAATTGAGTGGACTGGTCCTCGGCCTTATCGAAGCGTCATCGGACGATGATGAGATTTCCATTGGTGGCTCATCATCAAAATTGAAAGTTTGACAAGTAGTCTTGAGATCGGACTTGCTCGTCTTGGGAACATCCGCAATGAGTCTTTTGGATCTGTCACGGGGGATGACTCAAGCTTTTTCGTCGCCTTTCGATCCCGAAAGGTTACATCGAGATTATCCTGGGAGTCATGAAGCGCGCTTATCTCCTTTTCGGATGGGTCAATGATAACAGGAGGGATGTTCTCTACTTGACTTCTTTACCCTAAGTCTCAACTTCCCGTGGGCCTTAATTTCCTCCTACAGTCTCAAGCTGCAGGTGAGGCCTTGGACCTCTCTTTCGGCAAAGTGTCACTGTCTTAGGGTCTTCTCGTGGTGGCATCCATTGGAGTCTCAACCCCATGGATTGCACTTTCATCGCCAGTGTTAACTCCCGGGCATTCCTTCCTCGTGCCTCGATTGCATCGCAGGCGTCATTAGCCTTCGTTGAGGTTGGCACCTCACCGAGACAGTCTCAACTATCGAGCTTGTTGATGGCAACTTGCTGTTCATTTTGTGTTTGTACTTTCTCCACTTCGCCTCCCGGATTCGTTGTGGAGTCATCTCGCAAAGATTCTCCGACCTTCTTTGTAGTGGAGGGAGTTTCCCCCTAGGGGCGCACCACCGAGTGACTTGGAATGGGGTCACACGTCTCCAAACTCCCGGCTATTTCTACTTGAGTGTTCAACCGTTGGGGCGGTGGTAAGACACCTTCATTAGGGGTTGGCTCAATCTGGGGTCCCCACTAACCCGCCATCGCCAGTTTCCTTAATTCCTTCTTCCTAGTGAGTGAGGGGAAGTGGTGGCAAGAACAACGGTGGCGATTTGCTTTGAACCACTCCCATGGGATCGATTTCGGTGTGTGTTCGGAGGACTCTCCTGGTCCCTCCATCAATCTTTTCTCGTGAAGGATTACTCGGATTCATGCAATGCTTGCTGCATTTGCACTTCTTCTCACGGGCGGCGGCAGTGCGGATCCTCATCATCATCGAGATAAGACATCAAGGAGATGATGTGTGTGTTATGTGGTGCGGTGATAGGGCGGATCTTTGGCCTTCTCACGTGCCTCGACTTCCCTCTGCTGTCTTTCCTTCTCCTTGTCCTTGAAGATCTGCAAGATATCATGTGCGATTTCTTCATCCATCTTGGACCACGGTGGTCACTCCAAGGAAGTTCAGCGATTCCTCTTCCTCTTCTATAAATTCGGGCGTTGGAACTGTTCCCTTGATCGACTCAATTTCCACTTCCTCCACTCTCGCAGACGATTTTGGATGTCCGGGTAAAGTGGGGATAGGATCATCACATCACTATCGCCTTCTTCTTGTGTCTCACTCATTGCGCGGACTACATCTGTGTTTTTCGGTTTGCCTCTGGCACGACGCCTTGACATACTTAGTCAGATCATCAATTACATCTGGGGACTCTCTTTTGCTTCAAATAGTTTAAGTATTTGTTCCAAATGAGTGGGTGACTCGGCCCGGTTTCTCAAGCTCGGAGCGCTTGATGATTCTTCTTCGTCTTCTAGTTTGTACCGGTGGGATTTCCGGTTCGAGACGCTTTTTCGAGTCTTGGCGGCGGGGCGGTCTGGTGTTTGCTTCGAGGAGTTGGCCGTCTTGGCTTGTCGATCTCCTCTTTTTGACGATCGGAGAAGGTAGTTGAGAGTCCTTCTCGACCGCTGCTTCTTTGGGCGGGAGACACGGCTGCGGGGGCGGTGACTCGGGCTGCGGGGCGGAGCGAGGTTTGACTTTCTTTCTTTGTAGGAACAACGATCTTCTTAGCAAACTGCGGGGGCGACTTTCTTCTTTGGTGGAGAGGAAACAATCGTATCTTCGAGGTCACCGATTCCCCCTCACTCGTGTCGCTCTCTTGGCGTAGGCTCTCTTCAGTGCGCCGAGAGAGGTTTGATCTCGAACATCCTCTTGTTTACATGGAACGCCTTTCCATGTCTAAGAGGACTCCTTTCACCTCCATCAGATCGGCCAATCACCGGGCCATATCCTAGGGATCCTCCAAATGTACCATCTTCCTTGAAGGATTTGTTCCCTACATTTTGGCATACTCTGCTGTAAACAAACTCGAGACAGTTTATTTTCCTTTCTTCAATGATCGCCGCCATCACGATCAATTTTGCTTTTGACAGTTGGTCAAAGCTGCCAAATTTGATGTCAATACATTTGGCAACTATGTCCAACAACTTGTGATAACCCTCCTTCAAGCCTCTTGTTTCTTTGTGTAAACTATTTTATCAAAGATAGTCGGGCTTGCTACTTCCTTCAAGCGAGTAGCCAGGTTTACATTAGCTTCGTTGATTTACGATGCTCCTTCCGTCGGTAGTGAGCGGTGTTCACCAAATCCTTGCGAGAGATGGTGAGCTTCTTTCCGTGAGCAGATGACTTTATCCCTTCATCGTGAATCTCGGCATTCACGTAGAATCGTGTGACCTCCTCCACATAGGTCATCGGATATTCCAGTCGTCGAAACGATTTCACCCAGGCGTTTGAATTTCTCGAAATTTTCTTCACTAGGGTGTCGTCGGACCCTGTTTCACCATGCCGTCGAAATCCACAAGAGACCGGTGTGGATTTGTTTTCCTAACTTGACAAAATCATAGGTTGATGCCATCCTTCAAGATTTTACCGAAGAAAACTTAGAGATTGATTTGAAGACAGATAGGGTTTCGAGAGAATTTTTGCCTTTGCTTCGAGAGAGAGAAATGAACAGTTTTGGTAGTGTCAGAGAGAAACGGACGAAAATGGTTTAAGTATGGTTTATGAAAGGGCGTGCGGGTGGTTTTGAAATGGGATCGAAATCAACGGCTTAGATTTGGCACGCCCGATTGAGCATTTAATGTCTCGTATTTAATGCGGCAACATTTATATCCAATCATAAGCTTAGTGTGCGGCTTTTGCACAGACACGTCATAATTATCTTTGACGTCATTCTTAAATACATTCCCGCTTAGTAAAAACGATTGCGTTTTTGTCACTTTATTCATAAATGACTCGACTTTTACCCTTAGTGGTTTAACTCTTCTTCTCATCTTTTCTCTTTGTGACTCAAATTTGTCGTGACTTGGTATAGTGTCTTTTCCGATCTGGTGATTTACTTAGGCGATTTTCAACTCTTTTTCCTTTACTCGTGTTCCATTTCTTTTCTTTGATTCTCCCGAGTGTCGGCTCGGCTCAATTAACCCTAACTCATGCTTGAGTTCTTCAAATCTTGATTCACATAATGGTTTTGTGAAGATGTCACCAATTGTTTATCGGTTGAGATATATTCCAAGATGATGTCCTTCTTTTCAACATGATCTCTTATGAAGTGATATCGACATCGATATGCTTTGTTCTTGAGTGCAACACAGATTTTGAGTAATTGCAATTGCACTTGTGTTATCACACATGATTGGAATTTCTTTTTCCTCAACTTCATAGTCTCTCATTTCTTTGTCTCATCCATAGGACTTGGGCTGCAACACCCGCCCGCAGCCTATGTATTCTCGTCACCGTTTGTAGAGGTGGCTATTGAATTTTGCTTCTTGCTAAACCAGAAATCAGCCTGTTTCTAACATTTGACATGTGCCGAGGTGCTTTTTCTGTCAACTCGCATCCAATAGATAGTCAGTCTGAATAGCCAATTAGCTTGAATCCACCTTCCTTTGGATACCATAAGCCAACTTCTTGGCTTCCTTTCAAGTATCTCAATATTCTCTTAGTCATTCATATGGCTCTCTTTTGGGGCGATTGAAATCTTGCACATACACCTACAACAAAGGTGATGTCCGCCACGCTTCTTTGTGAGATAGAGCAATGATCCAATAAGTGCCACTGTATCTTGTTTGATCTACGAGGCTTGCCATCCGTGCATCCATGTCCATTTTGATGATGTATTCATTGGTATTTTTACTGAAGACTTCTCCTCCATACCAAATTTCTTCATTAAATCTCTCGGTGTATTTTGTTTGACTTATGAAGGTTCCATCCTTGATTGTTTCACTTGGAGTCCAATGAAGAATGTTAGCTCTCCCATCATGCTCATTTCAAATTTACTTTGCATGAGGTTTGAAAAGTTTTCACACAGACTCTTTGTTTGTGGATCCAAAAATGATGTCATCCACATATATTTGAACAAGCAAAGATACTCTTTTTATCTTGAATTAAAAAGTGTTCTATCTACTTTTCCTTTTGTGAATCCATTCTCGATTAGGAATTGTGACAGTATCATATCATACCATGCTCAGGGCTGTTTCAATCCATACAAGGCTTTCTTGAGTTTGTATACCTTATCTCCAAGAGTCTTACGCTCAAATCCTGGAGGTTGTTCAACATACACTTCTTCTTCCAATAAGCCATTTAGGAATGTACTTTTTACATCCATCGATATACAATGAAATTCTTGTGAGTCGCATAGGCAAGAAACATCCTTATAGCTTCCAATCTTGCTACGAGGAGCAAATGTTTCATCAAAATCTATTCCTTCTTCTTGGAAATATCCTTTGGCTACTAGTCTTGCTTTGTTTCTTACCACAGAACCTTCCTCGTTCATCTTGTTTCGAACACCCATTTAGTACCAATAACGTTTTGATGGATGGGTCTTTGAACTAATTCCCATACTTTATTTCTTTCAAACCGATTCACTCTTCTTTGCATAGCTTGAATCCAATGTGTGTCGTCCAATGCTTGTAACACATCTTTGGGCTCTATTTGCGAGATAAAGCATGTGAACATAGCTTCTTGTTGAGTTCGGATCTTGTTTTGACACCTTCTCTTATGTCTCCAATGACAAGTTACGTGGATGGTCTCTCGGCCATCTTACATCGGGTTGAAGTAAGTTGGTGGATTCAATCGTCTAGCGGTTTGTGTTGCTTTGATCGACTCTCTCATAGTCACTTAGCTTGCAAATTTTCCAGCTATTTTTGAGATTCAGATTATCTCATCTTCTTCTCGAGTTTATAATTCCAACTTGACTTGACAAAGATAGGGACTCTTACAGTATGGTTGGATGATTCAAATTTATCGGTGACTCTTCAATGTCTTCTCCATTTACATTTGGCTCATCGAATACCACATGAATGGATTCTTCTGCAACCATAGTCCTTTTGTTGAGTACTCTGTAGGCTTTGCTTTCAGCTGAGTATCCCAAGAAGATACCTTCATCAGCTTTAGCATCGAAGGCCTTTAGGTTATCTTTGCCATTGTTGTGGATGAAGCATTTACATCCAAATATTCTAAAATACGCAACATTTGGTTTTCTTCCACCAAATCTCATAGGAGTCTTTGTCGGGTTATGTCCATTTTATCATACATCTGTTTTGAGTGTAGCAAGTTGTGTTTATTGCTTGACCCAAAATCTTTTTGGTAACCTTGCTTGACTAACATGGTCCTTCTTCTTTTTGAGAGTTCTGTTCCTTCTTTCTCGCAACTCCATTCTCATTGTGGAGTCCTTGCTTTGCAGATAGTTCATGACCAATACCATTTTCAATACAATATCGAGTTATTATTCCATTGACAAACTCGGTTCCTCATCGATCTTATTTTGATAATGGTTTGGCTCTTCTCATTTTGAATCCTCTTCATTAGCTGTGGTAGTTTCTGTAGAGTTTCTTTCTTCTTACACATGAATATTGTCCATGTATATCTTGAGTAGTCATCTACTACCACCAAGGTGTATTTCTTTCCACTTATGCTAGTTGGTTCTCTTTGGATCAAACAGATCCATATGTAGCATATGCAATATTCTTGTTGAAGATGGGCATGTCTTTTCTTTGAATGATGATTTGATTTGTTTTCCCTTCGACATGCATCACATATACTCTCCTTCTTGTATCTTTAGTCCGGATGTCCTTCCACAAGATTACTTCTTGCAAGCTTGTTAATCATTTTGAAATTCGGGTGACTCGGCTTTTTGTGCCACAACCAACTTGATTCAATGTGCTCTTTGCTAATAGACAAAGTCTTTGGGTGTAGCGGTTGACCAATCTACTACATACATGTTCTTTTGTCGCATCCTTGCAACACAACTTCATTAGATTCATATCCTTAATTTGGCATATACCCATGTTTAATCCAACATTATAGCCCTTGTCACAGAGTTGACTGATGCTTAACAAGTTGAAGTTGAGTCCTTCAACATATGCAACATATGTGATTTCTAATCCGTTTCTCTTGATAGATCCAATGCCTCTTATTTCACCTGGAGCTTCATTTCCACCAAATATGACTTTTGCTCCTTTAACTTCCTTGAATTTTGACAGATTTTTCTTGTTTCTGTCATATGTCCGGAACAACCCATCGTCCATGTACCAGGTTCCTTGGCACTCAGTTTGTTCCTTGAACCCGCAATCAAGGAAATTAAGTTTTAGGTACCCATATTTGTCTGGGTCCTGAGGGGTTAGAGTTGTAAGATGATCCAACCAACTTATAGCCAAATGATTTGACTCTAAGGGGTTGCCATCTATCAGTGCCATAATCATAATTAATCTTAGCAAATTGCTTGGGGATTTTAGGTTCATACAAAATTGTCTCTTTTGTCTGTATGCTGTGTATATGTTTTAGCAATCGCCTTCTTTGGGTAATTGTGGTGTCTCGAGTGTAGTGCCTAGGTGCATATTTGTCTTTGATGAAAGCTCTTATACTTTTGGAATGGCCTTTCTTTGAGTTCTAGGCCTTTGCCATTTGGGCTTATATTCCATAAGTCTATCTTTGATAGTTCACATCATTCCAATCATCGGCTTGGATATTTTCTACCATTCCCATCATATGTATTTCTTTTATAGATTTTAAGGGTGTTTGGTAGCTCTGGTTCTTCTTTACTGAGTATTTTTCGTTTGGAGTTTGGCTTGAGAACTCGATCAATCTCTTCTCACTTTGTCCTTTCAGCTCAGCACTCAACCGGTTTTTCCTTTTCCTTTATAACCAAGGCCGCTTTGCTTGTAATTGTGCTTTGGAGTGAATGTGTGTGCAACATTTAGAGTTTTGGATTTTTAGACTCTTCATTGCTTGAAGATCCTTTTTCAAAATTACTTTTGGAGTTTGACATAGCACGAGAGGAATTAAATCTAAGCTTTGTCTTGTCTCCACATTCTCTTTGACTCATAATAAGATCATCCAATGATTTAGATGCCTTAGTGAATGATGCAATCACATTTTTGAGGTCATTCTCCCTCTTTTCTATGGCAACTATTTACTCGCTATTAGCTTAGCATTTTCACTTTTAAACTTTCATTCTCATCGGCTATTTGACTTAGAGTACTCGGCTCCTTAGTCACCGTGAGTTTTAACTTTTAGTAGGCTGTTTTCCTCATTTAATAGTGTGTGTGAGGATTTAATGTGTTCAAAATCTTTCATCATTTTGCCTAATGAATCATAAAGATTAGTGGGTGATGAAGTGTGTGTGTCATAGTCACTATCACTAGAATCGAGTTTGATGAGTTGGAGTGTACCTCATCTTCTTGGTCGGGTTGATCTTGTTCCTTGGCCATTAAGCGGATCGGGGCTTCTTCTTTAGAGTCACTTGAGTAGTCGGCTTCACTGCTCTCTGAATCACTGTCTCTCTTGACTTGGTCATTTTTTGTGATCTCTGCGACCCACATTGCCTTTTTCTTTTCTTGTCTTCTTTCTCTCAAGACCTTTCTTTCTTCTTCATTCCTGTATTTGTTGACTACGGGATATGGGCAATCAATGGCGTAGTGACCTGGTTGTCTACAGTTCGGATAGATATTCAACCTTTTGATCGACTCTTTCCATTCTTGGATTGTCGACCCTTTGATATTGACTTTTTGATGATCTGTTCTCTTGGAGGAGCGAGTGTCTTCCGGAAGATTCGCCCTTGCCTCTCTTGTAGTTCTTATTAAAGAACTTGTTGAACCTTTTAACCATCGGGGCTATTTCTTCGGATCAATGACTTCTTTGACCTCGGCTTTCTTTCCATCCTTAACAATTAGAGCAGACTATTTTGGGGTACAATTGTCTCTTCCTCGATCTTTTCTTCTCACTCAATTCGTAGGCTTTGAGATCCGAGAATAGTTCATGGTTGGAGGTCTTCGATAGGTCCATGGAATGTCTTAGTGCCATGACCTTCATTTCCCATTCAATTGGAAGACTTTTTAGGATCTTCATACACATTTCCTTATGTGTATATTCCTTTCAAGTGCGAGATAGCTCGTTGGTGATTTTTGTGAACCGAGCATCCAGGTTGATCCAGGTTTTCTCCTAAGATCATTTTGAAGTTCTCAAATTTCATCGACGGGCCACGATAATTTGTTTTCTTTGATTTGCTCGAGCCTTCACAAATCAATGTTAGCTTGTCCCGATTTCTTTAGCCGTTTTGCATGATTTGACTTTATTGAACATGGCTTTGTCCAAGGTTTTGTAAAGGATGTCCTTGGCTACATTGTCCAGGTTGTATCTTTTTTCTCATTCATTTGTCCATTCGGTTCTTGGTTTTTCAACCATGGCAGGCTCTGGGAGCAACATTCTCTTCTCCTTCACCGCAGCTCTTCTTACAAATTGTGTTCACCTTTAAGATTTGCGGTGGCCCATCTTCTATCACTATCCACATCTCATCATGTAATCTTTGATAGATGAGCACATACGAATTTTCCAATCATCAAACTCTTCTATTGTGAACATAGGGATGCGTGTCAAATTTGCTCCCATGATAATAAATTTTAATAAAAAGAGTTTTGAAAGTTTAAGTACTAAAGCGATTTTGAAAAGTTTGGAGATCTAGTTCAAGAACTGCGGAAGGCTCAATGAACCAACCGCTCGATACCACTTGTAGGTCCCAAGGGGTGTAAGTGTAAGGTTTAGAAGGGGGTTGAATAAACCTTACCAAATTTTTGATTTAGTCCTTTTAAAAGTTCGAGTTGATACTACACACCAATGTCTCCTTGGTGGACAACCAATTTAGTTAATCAAGAGAGTTAGTCTCTCAACGGACTCAACGAGCTGTTGATGGAATAACTCACCGTTAAGTCTAAATTAACTCAACTGTGGTTTGATTTCAGCGGAAGACTTAACACCCTTGAGTTTGGTTAAGTAGAGATTTAGAGCTTGATTTAGTACTTAGAAATTATCTAATGGATAGCAAATATTTCAAATTGAGAAATAAAAATGGATATGATGCAAGAATTAAAGTCTTTGAAATGTAAATGACACAATAAGATTTTTATAGAGGTTCGAAGATGGGGTAATTCTTCTACTCCTCTCTTCTCCAACTCCCGGAGGAATCCACTAGGTATTGATCGAGATACAAAGTGGTAGCAGATCCGGATACAAGTCTTGATCACACAAATGACTTGATCCTTTGGGACTCGATCTGAGACGCCTTGATCACTCACCGGCTTCTCGTACGACTCAACTTCTTCACAGGGCAGCTGCCTTGCTACTACAGCTCACTTGCTCAAGCTCTTTGGATTTGATCACGAAGCCCTCCAAAAGCTCAAGACTTGGTTCGACCTTGAACCTTCCTACAATCCTTCGAGGAATGTAGACCCCTTGATTTTTCAGTATTTTCCTCTTCAACTGATTGAAGTTATCTTTCCTTCACATGTGAGTGTTGGATTGATGTTCTTCGTAGTGTAGGCTTGAGGATTGAGAATATTTCAGGTTTTCAGTTCTAATAATTGCTTGAACGTTTATGGTTCTGGTCTCCTCTCTTTTTTCTCAAAGTCATTTCTCAGCCTTTTATAGTGATCTTTCAAAATTTTGCCCGTTGAAGAGATAGGCTTACTTTTGAAAGTCACTTGCAGTCGTTGGCTTGTCTTGTTGCAGTCCTTGGAATTGTTATTTCCTCGTATGAATTGTTCTTCACCTTTTCAGATTTCTGACACGGTGTAGTGCTTCCCATTGGTTTATTCCTTTTGCACGCTTCGGGGTGAGCACTTCGAGAAAGGTAGTATGGAGATATTACTTGTTTAGGTAATTCTCTTGATTTATGTGCAACGGATCTTTTTCGATTATCTCGACTTGATTGCATTTCCTTGCTTTCCCGGGTGACTTAGAGTCGGCTTCCAATCATTGGATGACTCTTCTCACACTTCAACTTGAGACTTGGCTTTTCTTGAGTTGACTTGACCGATACTCCACTCACCGCATCTCACCGCTTCTTCAATAGTTCCGTCTACTCTTCTTTGCCATACTCGGATGTCTTGCAGCGGAGTCTTCCTTCTAGTCTCCAATTGTCTTCTTGCATGTTTGGGCGTAGCTGACTTAAATCAGCTTGACCAGCCCTATTTATTATAATGCAGTTTACAACAATAATTGGGGTGCCAACTTCCTATTCTAAGTTTTACATGGCATTCATCAAAATCTAAACAATAAATTTCCTAACATTCTGTATAGTTGCTTTAGAGATTGTGTGGTAGTAGAGTTTTAAATTTGTATGTGGTTTCAGTTAATTGTGGTTTTCATAGGCACACCGTATTGGGTAAATCTTAATTCGTTTACGCTTACAATTTTTTATCTTCATTTGCCCCTTTTCAGTTCTTGGTTTGGTATTGTCAATAAAACTGCCCCGCTGCAATTCATGATGGTTCAAAAAATTGTACAAGGAAAAAGAATTACTGCTTACTTTTAGTGAACTTCGGCGCATAGATAATTAGATTGTATTGATATTAATAAAAATTGCATTTTTTTCTAGTTGTTGAAAGTACAAATGATTTTGAAGTTTTGAGGATTTGACGGTGTTCTCATTTGGGGCTCAGATTTACTTCGATGCGAGAGGTTGTTGAAATTTTGTTCTATAAATGTTGATGAATAATATATTTTGGAGGAAAAAATTTCGAATTTTTAAGCATAATCTTTTAATAAGTGTGATGTTCTGTTGATGGGGTTTAAAAATTTTTTTTTCTCCTCAACAGAATCTTCACAATTTCTGGCTTTTTTACTTCTGTCCCAAGTACTTTTTTGGGACATGTTGATTTGTACTTTGTGTTAGGTTACTGATTTGGGAGTTTGGTTGTACCGAATGTTTTAATGGGGTGATGATGCCTTAACTTATCCAATATCTTCAATAGGAATACAAAATATGAGCAGCACGAGTAGCAATCCATTCAGTGGTTCTAGCAATGCCTCATTTCAGTCTAGACTTAATTCAGATGATGCGCCAGTTCGGTGTCATTGTGGATATGAATTGAGGATCCATATCTCATGGACAAAGTCAAACACTGGAAGACATTTTATATCATGTCTGGAAAAAGGGGTAAATTTATGCCTACATTATAAATACACAAATTGGACTATTTTGAGGCACAATTTCTCTATAAATTCATGTTTTATCCATACTTTTCTTTTGTAGGTTAACAAGTGTGGATTCTTCAAATGGGTTGATGATCCTACTAATGACCACTCGAGGAACATAATTACAGGCTTAGTTGACAAAGGGAAGACACTTAGGGTTGACTTGGTTTCATCAAGAAAACAAGTTCAATTGTTGAAAAAGCTTGCTTTGGTATCGTGGCTTATCACGTTTGTTGTTGTGTTCGTCTGCGTCATTATAAATAATTAAGGTGTATTTATTAGTTGTCAACAAGAAACATTTAGTTGTTTTGTCCCATTGTTTAGTGACTTTTGGTCTATGCTAAAGTGATGTATATTAACTTTTTGACACTTTTAGTTTTTCAACATGTAATGGCACTGTCTATTAAGTTATGATATCGTAACTTTTCTATGTTAATGTATATTTGTTTTGGTATGGAAACACACATCTTATATCTTCCAAATGCCTTTATATATTTGACAAGAAATAACAGGACAATTGTATTAATGAGCCAAAACTTGTTATCTTTGGGCAAGCAGATAATGAGAACTGTATATCATAATACAATTATCCATCATGAATTTATAATTTTGGTATATTCCCACAGCCATGTCCACCGAAAAAAATGAAAATTATTGTGGGTTTATAATCATGCTTTTGGTAATAACATATATTCCTAAAGGGATGTATGGTGTTAGATTCTTTGCTATGAATAAATAGCAAATGACAAAAAGTGTGGGCCTTCATTGGAGGTGTGGCTTTGGGAAATGGAACAACTTGTGCAAACAAAGAGCATCATGATTTGCCAACACACAAAACCACTTTGTTTGGTAGTGAAGAGATAAGATTTTTGCAGAAAATTTACTCTCATGTCCTTTCCATGCCAACTTGTAAAATAACTTTATATGAAATATGGTCAAAAAAATACAATAATTTGATTGAACAATGCAAATTTATATCATGTCAACTTGATATGTCCATAATATTTTCAGTAACACTTTCATTGCTTTTTTGAATTATTTGATAAAGAAACACTAATTCTATTGCAAGTTGTAAATGTGCACTCACGGGCATTCAGTTGAGTTGTGTCACGTATATTACTACAAATAGCCTAATGTTATACACGGGGAATGCAAATTAAGGCAAGATTTTGAAATTACCTTTTTTTTTATCACATTAGCTCCATTTGGCATTATGGCACCCCATTACCCAGTCTCCCAATCTGATTTCTTTTATGATAAATCATGGACTGAACATGAAGAAAAGCTGTTTATTGCAGTCCTAATTGAACAACATTCCATGGACAACTTTGCTCCGAACAAGACAAACGCACATGCAATACTAATTGCCATGGATGTTGTTAATAAGGAGTTTAACAAATCATTCATGTACGACTACTGCCGTGGTAGATTGGAGTTACTTGAAAAGCATTATTGAACCTTCTATTGAGTTATTAGAAAGCACGGAGTTAGGTATGATATCATGACTAATAAAGTTAAAGCAGTTGATTACGTATGGGATGAGATTTTCCAGGTATTACTTAAATAAATAATATTTTTTGTCAATTTATTATAAATGTGTTTGGTGTGTAGAGCTGTAAAAATGGGCCAGGCCCGTCGGGCCGACCCTCCCCACACCGCCAAAGGTAAGGGGTGGGTTGAAGGTTTAGTGGCCCGCCAAATGGCGAGCCTAAACGGGATAGCCCGTTTGGGCCGCGGGTTGAGGCAGGCCAACCCGCGGTGGGGCGGCTAGCCCGCAGGCCGTCCACCTTTAAAAAAAAAAAATAATAATAAAGAAATATTATGTAAGAAAAAGACGGGCCATCAATTTTTTACAGCACAGAAACATATAATGTTCTAATTTTGGGGCTTAAACACTGATATCATGCATTAACTTCTAACTCTTAGAATTGTTCTGACAAATTTAACTAGCCTAAAATTAAAGACTGCACATTCAGGCATGTATATGATGGAAAAACCATGCAAATAGCACTTTTCTATGATTTACCAACTAGACCTACTTCCCATGAGATACTCTGATACTTTTTTTTTTTTTGAAGAATCTGTTATTGGTTATTTTGTGTAGACCAATTTTAAAAATATTATACAAATACATCTTGGAGATTAGGTCCAATATGACATCAAATGAGCTTTGAGGCACTGGAAGTCTGGAAGACAAAATATTGATAGCTTTTAATTTCTTTCGTGAAATATATTCAAATTTTGATATTCAATTTATGGGCGGTAAGTATATAAATTTAATATCAAGTGTTTGATATAATGTTAAATTAAAAACTTGACAAAAAATACATCTAAAGAAAAAATAACATGTCAAATTTGCCAAAAGAAAAAAATATTTCACTTATGGCGGGCTGGCCCGCCCAAACCCGTGGCCCTAGGCGGGTTAGGTTGGGTTGAGGTTTCCTGCCAAATGGTGGGTTATGACGGGCTAGCCCATCCCGCCAGCCCGTTTTGACACTTCTATTGGTGTGACATATTATGCAAATTTATTAATTATATGTTTAAATTTTAGGTATCATTGAGGTTTTAGTCTCGCCAAAATGGTGATATGTTATGACGGGCTAGCCCATTTTCAATCCGCAAACCCGTTTTGATATTTCTATTGGTGTGACATATTCATTGCAAATTTATTAATTATATGTTTAAATTTTATATCATTGTAGGAAAACCAATTTAGTCTCTTTTTCGAATGAACAAATAAATGACAAGAATTTGGTGATAATAAACAACACTGTTGATTTAAAGAGGTTCAACCCACCTAGTGCCTAATCCTTTTATCTCCGGTACCATTTTCAATTACCACAATTAATACAAACTCCTTTGAAATTGATATTTCTTACAACACCTTCAAGGAGATTACCAAATCTTCCTTCAACACCTGGTAATAACACCTGATCACCCAAGTGTGTTCTTACCACAAGAACACTAACCATATCTTGTTTTGGAAGATAGAAAATTAATTACACCTCAATAAATTATACAAACTTTGAGTGCAAGTGTAATCAAGAACAAAAAGTCTAGACTTCAAGATTGTGCAAGTGGCTTAGCGATAATCTAAAAATGAAAGCTTTGAGAATTTTGAATTTCTTGTATATTGATTATGTGTGTTGTATCTCGTGTCTTCAAATCATCCTCTATTTATAGGAAACCAACATATGCTCCTCCTTCTTCTTTTTCTTCAAAAATGAACAAATAAAATGACAAAATGTTCCAAAAGAAATCGATAAGAAATAGAAATTTTGTTGTCAAAACATTAGTCACCCGTCGGTCACCCTATAGAAAATTTTGAACGTTAGGCGTTAAAAAATAAACAACCCCTCTTTAGTTTTTCAAGTCCGTTGATTTAAAGAGGTTCAACCCAACTTGAAATGTTGTCCGATTTTTGTCAAAAATAAACTTCAAAAAATACTCCAAAAATTAGTAAAAATATTTTAAATCAATTGGGAGTATTTGGACAACTTTTATAAACATTGTTTTGGTATAAAAACTCATTTAAACAAAAATATCAAAATCTTGATAAAAACATTTATCTAACAAACTCCCCCTTTTTGATGATTACAAACCAAAACAATTTTAGGAAGTCGATTTAAAAAACAAAACATATTTTCCAGTCTAAAACATCAATCCATTACAAGCAAGATTTGCCATAAGTAAAACACACAAGGATAGGAGCAAATATTTTTCAAAACATTTTTGCACAAGCTCCCCCTATCAACATGCATAACAAAAGTAAGTAGAAGTAAACAACTACAAGCTAAAAGCTTGAATTACATGAGCTTAAAGGCTCCCCCTGTCACAAAGACATCATTAGTAAAGCATAAAAGTCCATAATACATAACATGGACTAAGTTTTATTCACAGCTTTTGGCTTTTAAGAGCCCTAGCTTATAGTTTTTCTTGCGAGCTTATTTTCACTTCTTTGAGCGTATGAGCGTTGACTTGTATCTGGACTGTTAAACACTCTGTATATTGATCAATACTTAGTGGATTCCTCCAGGAGTTGGAGAAGAGAGGAGTAGAAGAATTACCCCATCTTCGATTCCTGTTCTCCCCCTTTGGAATCATCAAAAAGAATGTTAGAACTATAAAAACATCATATAATTATATCAAAGTGCGCAGCTTAAACATTTTATCGAGCATATTGAAAATTTAAGCTTAAATTCCAAATAAAAAGGGAAAAGTTGCTCATTTGATTTGCAGAAGCTCATTTGGATGTTAAAATATGATCTCTATAAACTTATAAGACTTTTCAAATCAAGAGAATCATGTAGGTGATGAATTTTTCATAGAAACATTTTGTCGAACACTTGGCGTGCGTCGAATAAAACAAGAGATATATACCGCCTTTGTAATTCGTTTAAGCCAAACAATTTCATCACCAATTGCAATATAACAACATTCATCCATGTAGGTCCCAAGGGGTGTGAGTGTAAGGTTTAGAAGGGGGGGTTGAATAAACCTTACCAAATTTTCGATTTAGTCCTTTAAAAGTTCGAGTTGATACTACACACCAATTGTGTCTGGTGGACAACCAATTTAGTTAATCAAGAGTTAGTCACTCAACGATCGATCGAGTTTGTTGATAGAATAACTCAAATTTGTTAAGATTGAATTAGCTCAACTGTGGTTTGTTTTTATTGGAAGACTTAACACCCTTAAGTTTGGTTTAGTTGTGATTTAATCTTTGGGTTTTAGTACTTAGATTATCAAATGGATAGCAAATATGTCGTGAGAATTAAACAAATATGATGCGGGAATTAAAGTCTTTGAAATGTAAATGACACGATAAATTTTTATAGAGGTTCGAAGATGTGGTAATTCTTCTACTCCTCTCTTCTCCAACTCCTGGAGGAATCCACTAGGTATTGATCGGATACAAAGTTGTAATACCCGGATACAAGTCTTGATCTTACAAATGACTTGATCCTTCGGGACTTAGTGCGGAGATGCCTTGGTCACTCACCGTGGCTTCTCGTGCGACTCGGAACTTTTCTTCACAGGCGGTTGCCTTGCTACTACACCCACTTGCTCAAGCTCTTTGGATTTGATCACGAAGCCCTCCAAAAGCTCAAGACTGGTTCGACCTTGAACCTTCCTACAATCCTTCGTGGAATGTAGACCCCTTGATTCTTCAGTAATTTCCTCTTCAACTGATTGAAGTTATCTTTCCTTCACAGGTGAGTGTTGGATTGAAGTTCTTCGTAATGTAGGCTTGAGGATTGAGCGTTTAATGACTTGAGAATATTTCAGGTTACAAAATGTTTCTTTCCTGCTTGTGTTCAATTCTTAGATGGTCAAGGTAACCTTCTCTCAGAGTCATTCCTCAGCCTTTTATAGTGATCTTTCAAAAATCTGCCCGTTGAAGAGATAGGCTTATTTTTGAAAGTCACTTGTGGTCGTTGGCTTGTCTTGTTGCAGTCCTTGGAATTGCCACTTCCTCGTATGAATTGTTCTTCAGCTTTTCAGAGCACTGACACGGTGTAGTGCTTCCCATTGGTTTATTTCCCTTGCACGCTTATGTGACTGAGCACTTCGAGAAAGGTAGCATGGAGATATTACTTGTTTAAGTAATTCTCTTGATTTCTGTGCAAGGGATCTCTTTCAGTTATCTCGACTTGACTGCATTTCCTTGCTTTCCCCAGGTGACTTGACTTGGCTTATCTTGAGTTGGCTTATCTCTGTCACTTCAACTTGAGACTTGGCTTATCTTGAGTTGACTTGACGATACTCCACTCACCGCATCTCACCGCTTCTCTTCGATCGAGTTCCGTCTTCTTCTTTTTGCCATACTCAAATTGTCTTGCAACGAGTCTTCCTTCTAGTCTCCGGTTGTCTTCTTGCATGTTTGGGCATAGGCGACTTAACTCACGGCTTGACGAGCCCTATTTATTACAATGCGATTTACAACAAAAATGGGGTGCCAACTTCCTATTCTAAGTTTTACATGGCATTCATCAAAATCTAAACAATAAATTTCCCAACAATTTCCCCCTTTTTGATGATGCCAAAACTTAAAACATTCAAAATGTAAATAGCAAAGATACATACGATAGTGCATTCACATAGAATGTATGCGTAGAATCAATCCTTTTATTGATCATAACATTCTTGTTCTTTTACACAATCATTTTTACAAGGTGTATCGAGCAAACATTTGTCTACAAAAAAAAAAAAAAAATAGAGAATTTACTGACTTTATTGCGGAAGACTTACATAGTATGTATTTACATAGTAAAATACATGAAGGGGTGGACAAAGAACACTCCATCTCCTTCGCGCCTCCTTCTTTCATCTTCTTCATTATGTCATCTTCTCGGTCTTCTTCTTTTTTTCTCATCTTCACCGCTTCTTCTTCTTCTTTTCATATGCCTTCCGGCAGCTTCATCTCTTCTTAATCTCTCTTGTCTTTCCTCCCATAGCTGAGTTTGTCTTTTATTTTCTTCTTCGATTCTTTTCGCATACTCGATTGCTTTTAGCCACTTGCGATTGGCTACTTGGTCAAGACCAGCCCAAGAGATCCCTCCTTTCTTGCCTGGATCTATGTACTCAATGTTTTTGGGCGAGAGGCCTGGAGTGTCCAAACCTCTTCCTCCACCACCGCTTCTTCCTCTTCCTCTGGCGTGTATTGCACTTGGGTCTTTTCTTTCCAAATTGAGTGAGTGACCGGCGGAGTGACCAAAGCAGAGTGATCACCAGTAGTCTCGTCGCCGCTGTCGCCTTTCTTCACATAACGTGAGACCCTTTTCCCAAGATAAGTCCCCAGGCTTGAGCCATAGACATGTTTGCGAAGTATCCTTCGGATGCGGCGTTTTAAATTCATCAACCGATCTTGGCTCCGTCCCGACATCCGAGATGGCATAAGTGTCTCTGTCTCTTTGAATGCCTCCATGTTGTTTCAAGATATTCATAACTCGGGCATCCATCCTTCCTTCCACTTCCTCCATCCCCTCGCTTCAATTGTCTTTCTCTTTTCGACCATAGATGTAGCAGAGTGTTGGAGTGGCGAGTCACTGGGAGTTTGTCTTGATAATATCACCAGACAAGACCTTGTTGGGGGTTTGTGCAATCATTAAGGTCACATCTCTCGATTCTTCCCCCTCAACAGACTTTCCTTCTTTTTTTCCTTGTAACTTCCTCAATCGTCTTTCCTTCACAATGCTTCCTCCTTTTTCTCGCTTCGGATCTCTTTAGCGCTTTAAGGTATTCCTCTTCCCCCTTTTTGGCATCATCAAAGGAGAGAGGAACCCTGAAACATATTGGGCGGAAGTCGAGCTCGATAGCCGAGTTCGCCTCGAGTCTCTCGGAGTATGCGGCACGAAATTCGAGTGAGTAGCGTTGGACTCTAAAATTAGCTTCATCTCAGCCATGAGAAGGCTAAATTTTCTATCCATGTTTTCTTCCATATCTGGAGATCACTCTTATTTTGCTCACGCAGCACTTTATATCGCGATGTGAGCTTCATGCATGTGCTCAATGTGTTCTCTCGCTTTCGTTTTTGCATCGGATTCTCAACTCTCCGGACAGAACTTGTTGAACAATGTTCTCAAATATCTAGCTTGTTCCACACGCATTGTTTCTTCTTTGTTGCCACCATTCCCGATTAATTCATTGTTATGCCTCTCAAGTCGGCAGTAGGTTGGCATCTCTGTTATCCATCTCATGTCCATAGAGGCCTGGTGCCTCTCCATCCGTTCAATTTCAAGAAATAATGCTTTGAACACCTCCCGAACTTCATTTTGTTTCTTCCATTTGCGATTGGCGGCCACGCAGTCAAAGTCATAGTCGGATGGAACGATGGTGTCGGATGGAAGACAGTGCAGTGCAGTGCGTGGGAAGCGCGAGATCATTTTCGACTCATCGGGAGGTCGGGTACCTCTAGAGAGAAAGGAAATGATTCTACAAAGGAATCATCACGGCCAACTAGGATTTGTTCAATGATGAAAGGTGCGCGTGAAGTTCCTTTTGGAGTCGAACTCGCTGCTTGCTTGGGGAGCTGCGCGATGGACTCTATTTCACTGGGGTCTTTTGTGAAGTGGACCCGACTTTGCCGAGCCTCAATCAATGTCTCAACAACCGTCGGTCTCACCGGGTTTCTCAAATTGAGTGGATGGTCCTCGGCCTTATCGAAGCGTCATCGGACGATGATGAGATTTCCATTGGTGGCTCACCATCAAAATTGAAAGTTTGACGAGTAGTCTTGAGATCGGACTTGCTCGTGCTTGGAACATCCTCGAAGTCTTTTAGATGCATCACGGGGGATGACTCGGCTTCTTCGCGCTTCCTCGATCCTAGAAAAGTTACATCGGGATTATTCGGGAATCATGAAGCGCTCTTATCTCCTTTTCGATGGATCAATGATAGCGGGAGGGATGTTCTCTACTTCTTCTTTACCCCGGGAAGTCTCAACCTCCCGGGTGGCCTTCATTACCTCCTGCGGTCTCAATCGCTGCGAGGCGGGGCTGACCTCCCTTTCGACGATGTCGTCACTGTCTTAGGGTCTTTCGTGTTGGCATCCATTGGAGTCTCAACCCCATGGATTGCACTTTCATCGCCAGTGTTAACTCCCGGTACATTCGTCTTGCCTCGGCCTCGACGCATCATTAGCCTTGCCATTATTGCACCTCGGTGAGCTTGGCACTCTCAAGCAGACAGCCTCAATCGCTTAGCTTGATGACAACTTCTTTGTGTGCACAATGTTTGTTCCTTCTCCACTTCGCCTCCTAGATTCGTTGTGGAGTCATCTGCAGATCCTCCGTCCTTCTGCAGGAGGGAGTTTCCCCCTCACCGGGCGCACCACCAATGACTTGAATGGGGTCACTCATCTCCAAACTCCCGGCTATTTCTACTTGAGTGTTCAGCCGTTGGGGCGGTGGTAAGACACCTTCATTAGGGGTTGGCTCGATTGGGGTCCCCACTAACCCGGTTCATCGCCAGTTCCTTAATTTCTTTTTCCGAGTGAGCTGGGAAAGTGGTGGCGGCAACAACGGTGGCGATTTGCTTTGCACTACTCCCATTGGATCGATTTCCAATGTGTTTTGGAGGACTCTCCTGGTCCCTCCATCATGCTTTTCTCATGAAGAATTCTGGATTCATGCATTGCTTGCTGCATTTGCAACTCTTCGTAGCGGGCGCAGTAGGGTCCGAGATCCTCATCATCACATGCGATAAGACATCAATGAGATGATGTGTGTGTTATGTGGTGCGGTGATAGGGCGGATCTCGGCCTTCTCACGTGCCTCGCTTCCTCTGCTGTCTCTCCTTCTCCTTATCCTTGAAGATCTGCAAGATATCTTTGCGCTTTTCTTCATCCATTCTTTGAGATCACGAGGTCAGTCCAGAGAAGTTCAAGTTCCTCTTGCTCTTCTATAAATTCAGGCCGTTGGAACTATTCCCTTGATCGACTCAATTTCCACTTCCTCCACTCTCGCAGATGATTTTGGATGTCTGGTAAGGTGGGGATAGGATCATCACATCACTATCATCTCTATCGCCTTCTTCTTGTGTCTCAAATTGTCATGCGAACTACATCTGTGTCTTGATTTGCCTCTATTGATCGCCTTCAAGACTTAGTTTTCATCTATAATATCCGAGACTCTACTTCTCCAAATAGCTCTCCTAGATATCTGCTCGGTGAGTGGTGACTCGGCCGGTTTCTCAAGCTCGGAGTGCTTGATGATTCTTCTTCGTCTCTTAGTTTATACTAGAGGGATTTACGGTTCAGAGAGTTTCTTCGACTCTTGGGGCGGGGGGGCCGTGGTGGTGTTTTCTTACGAGGAGCCGCCATCTTGGCTTATCGATTCTCCTCTTTTTGATGATCGGAGAAGGTAGTTGAGAGTCCTTCTCGACACTATTTTTCTTGGGGCGGGAGACACGGCTGCGGGGCGGTGACTCGACTCTGCGGGGGCGGGGAGCGAGGTTTGTTTTTCTTTCTTTGCAGAGCAGCGGCCGTGATCTTCTTAGCTTAGTTGCGGGGCATCTTTTTTCTTTGGTGGAGAGAAAACAGTTTGTACCTTCAGGGTCACCGATTCCCCCTCACTTATATCGCTCTCTTGGTGTGGGCTCTCTTCGTGCGCCGAGAGGTTTGATCTCGAACATCCTCTTGTTTACATGGAGCATCTTCCCATGTCGAAGAGGGACTCCTTTCACCTCCATCACCGGCCAATCACTGGCCATATCCTAGGGATCCTCCAAATGCACCATCTTCCTTGAAGGATTTGTTCCCTACATTCTCGCGAGTCTGCTTTGTAGACAAACTCAGCCGATTTATTTTTTTCCTTTCTTCAATGATCGCAAAGCCATTACAATCAACTTTGCTTTTGGATTGGTCAAAGTCGCCAAATTTGATGTCTATGCATTTGGCAACTATGTCCAACAGTTTGTGGTAATCCTCCTTCGGCTGACCTCTTGTTTGTTGTGTAGACTATTTTATCAAAGATAGTCGGTTTGGCTACTTCCTTCCAAGCGGCGGCCATGTTTACATCGGCCGTTGATTTCCGATGCTCCTTCAGCGGTAGTGAGCGGTGTTCACCAAATCCTTGGCGAGAGATGGTAAACTTCTTTCCATGAACAGAGGATCTTATCCCTTCATCGTGAATCTCGGCGTTCACGTAGAACGCGCGACCTCTTCCACATAGGTCATCGAGAACTCCATCGCCGAAAATGGTTTCGGCCGGACGTTTCGAGCTTTTCAGCGATTTTCTTTATGAGGGCGTCATCGGACCCCTGTTTGACCATGCCCTCGAAATCCACGGTCGACCCTGTGTGGATTTGCTTTCCTAGCTTGACAAAATCATAGGTTGATGCCATTTTTCAGGATTTCATCGAAAAGAAACTTAGATGGTGATCTGAATATTGATAGGGTTTTGAGAGAGTTTTGTCTTTGCTTCTGAGATAGAAATGAACCGTTTTGGTAAAGTGAGAGAAAACAGACGAAAATGGGTTAAGTATGGTTTCTGAAAGGACGTGCGGGTGGTTTTTGAAATGTGATCGAAATCAACGGCTTAGATTTTGCACGCCGATTAGCATTTAATGTCTCGAATTTAATGCGGCAGCATTTATATCCACTCATAACTTGGTATGCAGCTTTTTGTCTGTACACATCATTATGCTGACGTCATTCTTAAAAACATTCCCGCTTAGTAAAAACGACTGCGTTTTTGTCACTTTGCTCATAAATGACTCGGCTTATCCCTTAGTCCGATTTAACTCTTCTCGTCACGCTTCTCTCGATGACTCATTTGTCAATAATTCGGTGTAGTCAGTCTTTCCGACATGGCCGATTCATTTAGGCGATTTTGAGAATTCAAATCCTTTTTCTCTTTTTGTGTTTCATTTCTTTTCTTTGAGTCTTCCGAGTGTCACTCACTCAATTAACCCTAACTCATGCTCGAGTTCTTCAAATCTTGACTCACATAATGGTTTTTGAATATGTCGGCCAATTGTTTATCGGTTGAGATATATTCCAATATGATGTCCTTTTTTTCAACATGATCTCTTATGAAGTGATATCGACATCGATATGCTTTGTTCTTGAGTGCAACACATGATTCGAGTTATTGCAATTGCACTTGTGTTATCACACATGATTGGAATTTCCTTTTCTTCAACTTCATAATCTCTCATTTCTTTGTCTCATCCATAGGACTTGGGCAACAACAATTTTTTGCCATGATATGTATTCTCCGCTTCACCAGAGAGGTGGCTATTGAATTTTGCTTTTTGCTAAACCAGAAATTAGCCTATTTCCAAGCATTTGACATGTGCCTGAAGTGCTCTTCCTGTCCACTCTCGCAACCAAAGATAGTCGAGTCTGAATAGCCAATTAGCTTGAATCCACCTTCATTTGGATACCATAAGCCAACTTCTTGGCCTCCTTTCAAATATCTCAAAATCCTCTTAGTCGATCATATGGCTCTCTTTTGGAGCGATTGAAATCTCGCACATACACCTACAACAAATGTGATGTACGGCTCGCTTTGTGAGATAAAGCAATGATCCAATAAGTGCTCTATATCTTGTTTGATCTACTGAGGCTTGCCATATGCATCCATGTCCATTTTGATGATGTATTCATTGGTATTTTCACGAAGACTTCTCCTCCATACCAAATTTCTTCATTAAATCTCTCGGTGTATTTTGTTTGACTTATGAAGGTTCCATCCTTCACTTTGTTTTACTTGGAGTCCAAGGAAGAATGTCAACTCTCCCATCATGCTCATTTCAAATTTGCTTTGCATGAGGTTTGAAAATTTTTCACATAGCTCTTTGTTTGTGGATCCAAAAATGATGTCATCCACATATATTTGAACAAGCAAAGATACTCTTCTTGTCTTGAATTCTCAAAAAGTGTTCTATCTACTTTTCCTTTTGTGAATCCATTCTCGATTAGGAATTGTGACAAAGTATCATACCATGCTCTGGGTGCTGTTTCAATCCATACAGAGCTTTCTTGAGTTTGTATACCTTATCTCCAAGAGTATTCTGCTCAAATCCTGGAGGTTGTTCAACATACACTTCTTCTTCCAATAAACCATTTAGGAATGCACTTTTTACACCCATATGATATAAAATAAAATTCTTGTGAGTCGCATAGGCAAGAAACATCCTTATAGCTTCCAATCTTGCTACGAGGAGCAAATGTTTCATCAAAATCTATTCCTTCTTCTTGGCAATATCCTTTGGCTACTAGTCTTGCTTTGTTTCTTACCACGAGAACCCTCCTCGTTCATCTTGTTTACGAACACCCATTTAGTACCAATAACATTTTGATGGGTGGGTCTTTGAACTAATTCCTATAATTTATTTCTTTCAAACCGATTGACTCTTCTTGCATAGCTTGAATCAATGTGTGTCATCCAATGCTTGTAACACATCTTTAGGCTCTATTTGTGAGATAAAGCATGTGAACATAGCTTCTTGTTGAGTTCGGATCTTGTTTTGACACCTTCTCTTATATCTCCAATGACAAGTTACGTGGATGGTCTTTCGGCCATCTTACATCGGGTTGAAGTAAGTTAGTTGGATTGATCGTCTAGCGATTGTGTTGCTTTGATCGGCTCTCTCGCAATCACTTAGCCGCAAATTTTCCAAAGATTTTATGGGACTCGGCTATCTCATCATCATCCGAGTTTATAATTCCGGTTTCGATAGGGACTTTTACGTATGGTTGGATGATTGACTTATCGGTGACTCTTCAATGTCTTCTCCATTTACATTTGGCTCATCGAATACCACATGAATGGATTCTCTCGCAACCATAGTCCTTTTGTTGAGTACTCTGTAGGCTTTGCTTTGTTGAGTATCCCAAGAAGATACCTTCATCGACTTTAGCATCGAAAGCCTTTAGATTGTCTTTGCCATTGTTATGGATGAAGCATTTACATCCAAATATTCTAAAATATGCAACATTTGGTTTTCTCCTGTCCAAATCTCATAGGGAGTCTTTGTCACCGTCTGTTTATCATACATCTGTTTTGAGTGTAGCAAGTGTTGATTGCTTGACCCAAAATCTTTTTGGTAACCTGCTTGACTAACATGGTCCTTGTTGCTTCTTTGAGAGTTATATTCCTTCTTTCTCGCAACTCCATTCTCACTGTGGAGTCCTTGCTGCGAGATAATTCATGACCAATGCCATTTTCAATACAATATTGAGTTATTATACCATTGACAAACTCGGTTCCTCTGTCGATCTTATTTTGATAATGGTTTGGCTCTTCTCATTTTGAATCCTCTTCATCACCGTGGTAGTTTTACGTAGAGTTTCTTTCTTCTTACACATGAATATTGTCCATGTATATCTTGAGTAGTCATCTACTACCACCAAGGTATATTTCTTCCCACTTATGCTAGCAAGTTCAACTGGACCAAATAGATCCATATGTAGCGGTCAATATCTTGTTGAAGGCAAGGCGGTCTTTTCTGTGAATGATGATTTGATTTGTTTTCCTTCGACATCGTCACATATACTTTCCTTCTTGTATCTGAGTCCGGAAGTCCTTTCACAAGATTACTTCGGCAAGCTTGTCAATCGTTTTGAAATTCGGGTGACTCGGCTTTTTGTGCCACAAACCAACTTGATTCAATTTGTGCTCTTTGCTAATAGACAGTGTTGGGTGTAGCGGTTGACCAATCTACTACATACATGTTCTTTTGTCTGCGCATCCTTGCAACACAATTTCATTCGATTCAAGATCCTTGATTTGGCATATACCCATGTTAAATCCAACATTATAGCCCTTGTCACGAGTTGGTCGATGCTTAGCAAGTTGAAGTTGAGTCCTTCAACATATGCAACATCTGTGATTTCGATTCGTTCCTCTTGATGGATCCAATGCCTCTTATTTCACCGGAGCTTCATTTCCTCCAAATATGACTTTTGCACCTTTAACTTCCTTGAATTTTGACAGATTTTTCTTGTTTCTGTCATATGTCCGAACAACCACTATCCATGTACCAGGTTCTTTGGCACTCACTTGTTCCTTGAACCCAATCAAGAAATTAAGTTTTAGGTACCCATACTTGTCCAGGTCCCGAGGGGTTAGAATTGTAAGATGATCCAACCAACTTATAGCCAACTGATTTGACTCTAAGGGGTTGCCATCTATCGATGCCATAATCATAATTAATCTTGGCAAATTGCTTGGGGATTCTAGGTTCATGCAAATTGTCTCTTTTGTCAGTATGTCGTATATGTGTTTTTAGCAATCGCCTTCTTTGGGTAATTGTGGTGTCTCTGAGTGTAGTGCCTAGGTGCATATGTGTCTTTGATGAAAGCTCTTATACTTTTGGAATGGCCTTTCTTTGAGTTCTAGGCCTTTGCCATTTGGGCTTATATTCCATAAGTCTATCCGATAGTTCACATCATTCCAATCAGCTTGGCTTGGATATTTTCTACCATTCCCATCATATGTATTTCTTTTATAGATTTTAAGGGGTTTTTGGTAGCTCTGTTTATTCTTTACTGAGTATTTTTACTTTTGGAGTTTCTTTGAGGAACTTGATGAATTTCTTCTCAATTATCCTTTCAGCGCACTCAACTGGCTGTTTTCCTTTTTCTTTATAACCAAGGCCAGTTTGCTTGTAATTGTGCTTTGGATTAAATGTGTGTGCACCATTTGGAGTTTTGGATTTTTGAGATACTTCATTGCTTGAAGATCCCTTTTCCAAAATCACTTTTGGAGTTTGACATAGCACAGAGGAATTAAATCCTAAGCCTGTCTTGTCTCCACATATTCTTTGACTCATAATAAGATCATCCAATGATTTAGATGCCTTAGTGAATGAGGCATTCACATTTTTGAGGTCATTCTCCCTCTTTTCTATGGCAGCTATTTCTGCTATTAGCTTGGCATTTTCAGCCTTTAAACTTTTATTCTCATCAGCTATTTGACTTAGAGTACTCGGCTCCTTAGTCACCGTGAGTTTTAACTCTTAGTCAAGGCTTTTTTTCCTCATTTAGTAGTGTGTGTGAGGATTTAATGTGTTCAAAATATTTCATCATTTTGCCTAATGAATCATAAAGATCGAGTGGGTGATGAAGTGTGTGTGTCACGATCACTATCACTAGAATCGAGTTTGATGAGTTAGAGTGTACCTCATCTTCTTGGTCGTTGATCTTGTTCCTTGGCCATCAAACAGGATCATGGCTTCTTCTTCGAGTCACTTGAGTAGTCGGCTTCATTGCTCTCAATCACTGTCTCTCTTGACTTGGTGTCTCGTGATCTCTGCGACCAACATTGCATTTTTCTTTTCTTGTCTTCTTTCTCTCAAGACCTTTCTTTCATCTTCATTCCTGTATTTGTTGACTACGAATATGGGCAATCAATGGCATAGTGACCTGGTTTCCTCGGTTCAGCATAGATATTCAACCTTTTGATCGACTCTTTCCATTCTTGGATTGTCGCCCTTTGATATTCAGACTTTTTGATGATCTGTTCTCTTGGTTGGCCTATCTTCCCTTCACTTGGAGGGAGCTGAGTGTCTTCGGAAGATTCGCCCTTGCCTCTCTTGTAGTTCTTATTGAAGAACTTGTTGAACCTTTTAACCATCGGGGCTATTTCTTCCGGATCAATGACTTCTTTAACCTCGGCTCTCTTTCCATCCTTAACAATTTGAGCAATTTGTTTTGGGTACGATTGTCTCTTCCTCGATCTTTTCTTCTCACTCAAATTCGTAGGCTTTGAGATCTGAGAATAGTTCATGGTTGGAGGTCTTCGATAGGTCCATGGAATGTCTCAGTGTCATGACCTTCATTTCCCATTCAGCTGGGAGACTTTTTAGGATCTTCATACACATTTCATTGAACTCCTTGAAAGGTTTAGGAGTCGTGGTGCCGTCCTCCAATTTCTTGGTTGGTTGATCAACTCCTTCAATGACCATATTCCAAATGTCAAACCCGCACCCTTGTAGAAAGCACTCCATACGGTCTTTCCAAAATGCGTAGTTGTTGGCGTCGAATAGTGGTGGCTTGTTGGTGGAGGCGCCGGTGGTGAGATAAGCTTCATTCGTAGCCATGGATCTTTCCTCTTTACTCGGAATGAGCTAGCCAAAGAGTTTGGCTTTGATACCACTTGTTAGTCCAAGTGGCTACGATAATCTAGAGGGGGGTGAATAGATTATGCCGATTTTTCACAAATCGCCCTCTTTTTCGAATGAACAAATAAATGACAAGAATGTAAGTGCGAAAAATAAACAACACTCGTTGATTTAAAGAGGTTCAACCCACCTAGGGCCTAATCCTCTACCACCCCAGTATCTCCGGGATGGATTTCGAAAAGAAAAAAAGATTTTATTAATTACCACATTTAATACAACACCACCTTTGAAGATTACCACAATCTTCTTACAACACCTTCAAGGAGATTACCACAATCTTCCTTCAACACCTATGAAGAGTACCACACTCTTCAACACCTAAGATCACCCAAGTGTGTTCTTACCACAAGAACACTAACAAGGATATCTTGTTTTGGATGATAGAAAAATTCAAGATTACAACTCAATAAATGAAGTATACAGCCTAGACTTCAAGATTGCGCAAGTGCAAGAACTTAGGCTATTACAACAAGAATGTAAAAATGAAAGCTTTGAGAATTTTGCAGATTTCTTGTTGTATTGTATGCTTGTGTGTTGTATCTTGTGTCTTCAAATCATCCTCTATTTATAGGAGAGTCTTCACCAACATAGGCTCCTCCTTCTTCACTTTTGTCTACAAAAAGAGGATCACAAGATGTAGAAATATTGTACAAAATTGAAAAGCAAATCTTGCTGATAAGGATTCCAACGGTAGAAATTTTGCTGTCAAAACATTACAAAGGGCGACCGGTCACCCTATAGAAAATTTTGAACGTTAGACAGAATTAGTGCGATCCAGGTACCGTTCAGAGGGGGGGCCGACCGGTCAAGGGGGAGTCCGACCGGTCGCCCTACAGGGCGACCGGTCGGCCCTGCCCTGGACCGGTCCCCCTCTTCAGTTTTTCAAGTCTGGAGTGTTCTGTTCTCGTTTTTCATTTCTCCAGGTACCAGTCGACCTCTAACTTGAAATATTGTCCGATTTTTGTCAAAAATAAACTTCAAAAAATACTCTAAAAAATTAGTAAAAACATTTTAAATCAATTGGGAGTATTTGGACAACTTTTATAAGCATTGTTTTGGTATAAAAACTCATTTAAAAAAATCATCAAAATCTTGATAAAAACATTTATCTAACATGGTCCACCCGTGATGAATCATTTTGGCGATAGCTTGCTCAATTTTTTGGTGGAAATGATTCTTGCTCTGAAGGTTCAGTTAATCAGCCTACTCCGAAGAAACCAGGTTCTGATTACCTTCAATGGGGACAACCATGGCCAAGTCCAGCTCATATGCCACGACAACCTCGTGCACCACTATTTCTTCCATCTCCATCAAAGAGTGCTGATACAAGTGGGTCATCTTGCAAGCCGCCGTGATGAATATGTTATCGATATTGCAACGTATGTGGATTGGAAAGGCAATCGTCTACTGTGTTTGTTTTCAAGTTGGCATTAGTGTGTTTCATTGTTGTTGTGTCATGTTTCAAGTCTTGATTGTACTTTGTTGTTTTCGTGTGATCGTGTTTTGATGTCTTGCGTATTGCTTTGAATTAGTAATAACCGACTGTGCTAGTGTTTTTTAATTTCAACAATGTATGCAATAAAAACCCCTTTCCGTAGTTGCAATGTCAATGTTTAAATATTATTAACCTATCTTGAAAATTTGCATTAAAATTTTCTTTATTAAGATTTTTATTTTAAACTCATTATATAATTGATGCACCATTACTAATTACTATATTTTTTTAAGTTTAATAAATACCAGATTTAATCTTACGAACATTTAAAATGTTTGAAATAATGGGTTAAGCAAGAAATATCTTATTAATTATAAATTAATTTAAATCTAACTAGTAAGATAATAAGAACCATTGCAAACATCACATGATACCATGAGGCAGTCACATTTTTTCCATTCATACAAAATTTGGACTGCACATACATCAAAACTATTTTTCTAAGATTTTACGAAGTTAATATCACCATACCCACATAGTCTAGGTTACATATAAGTCATCCTAAAACATATTACACGATAATTACTTAGATAAAACCACCAGCCGCATGACGAGGGCATCAACAAAACGAAATTCCACATCCAGCAATACAATATTGGGTATTCAACGACTTTCGATGTCCGAGTCATCCGAATCAGGCTCGTTTGGGGCGGCCATATCGGCATTATCGACATGTCCAACATTGTAACACCCCTAACCCATTTCGATTAGGAACATCACTGTGGTACACTTAAGTATTTATAAATAGTTTGCGGAAGCATAAAAAAAAATTTAAATACTAAAATGCTGGCTTAAAAATTTCTTAAATAAACTTAAGAGTAACAAATGTGATAATGGTTTGATAAGAGTTACGCATTAATAAATTCATATTACATCACCATAATTTATTTTACTCAAAACACAGGAAATTTTAAATATTTAGGAAATATAGAACAACGTCCCACGATGTCAGACCCCTACGCCTCAGCTCCCGGTTCATCATCATTATCTGAAATGTAAAAACATTTGAAGGCGTGAGTTGTGAAACTAAGTGGGAAACGTAAACAGTTACACTATATAGGTCAAATAATCATACTGCAATAAAAATCATTTTCTGACATCGAGGGGTATCCCCACCCGTTGGCAGCATACATATGACTCTCGGCCTTTTTCGACACCGGGGTCATCCCCACCCGTTGGCGGCTTATATATGGCTCTCGCCTTTTTCGACACCGAAGGGTCATCCCCATCCATTGGCGACTTATAAATAGCCCGTAGGCACATTTTAGCAGCTTATTATAAGAGTTGACAAATATAGTATAACAAGACGACATGCTTACAAAATCAAGTTTACCCACCTTTGAAGTTTAATAGAATGCTAGTGATGAAATTGATTGTATGAGACCGTATCCGATTGCGCCGCACCTAACACAATTAAATTATTCAACTTAATGACATAGGACAAATTATATACTTATTGAATAATTTAGTCTCTTATGTTAAGTGTATCTAATACGTTCCATAAAGTCAAGTGTCCTAAAAATAATAGGGTTTTCGGTTCCATTTTAAAAACTTAAAAAAAATGAAAGTTGACCAAAGTCAATGGTCAAAGTCAAAAATTCAAAGTCAAAGTCAATGGTCAAAGTCAACATAAAATCAAAGTCAAAGTATGACAAGTTCAATTCAATTAATCCGTATTTAATCACCTAAAAACAATTAATCGACTAACTACCCATTTTAGATAAAATTTCCGATTAATCGAATCCTTAATCTATAAAATCATAAATCGACTTTAAACTCTACTTATTCAAAAATAACACCTCGTCTCGAAAATTCTCATAATTATCTTTGCCACATAAATTTTAAAGAAAATCCTTCCAAAATTTCACGTTTCCCGAAAAATCACTTTACGTCACTTTGTTATCTCATCGCCTCATAACCCGAACCTACTAACCTAACACTTAACATCGACTTTTCAAAAAGTAGCATTGGTTTGCGTGAAAGAAAAAACATATGTCTCATCATCACATTTACGTCAAATCGGTCGATTTTTCATAAATATCTATAGCTACCTATCAACCACCCACCCTACCAACCTATCTACTCACCCTACTCACTATGGCAGCCCTCCTACACCTCCACCACTGCCAAAACCGTCCACCCTCAGCCGGTGGTGCCGCCGCCACCTCCGGTGGCCGCGATTGGCCCCGACGGGGTGTATTTCGCCGTTTTTCGCCCTCGATTCGATATTTCCGATTCTCTAACTCTAAGAACTAAATTTTAATCACTTTTTAACCTCAAAAATCACTTTTAAAACTGATTGTGTTCATAAAAATCCATCCTCAAATCCTTAAGCTTTTATCTTCAAAAATGGTAAATCAAAGAAACCAAAAATCACTAAATATTTAAGTTCATCTACTACTTTTAATTTTTCTCCAACAATTACTTAAACATCTTCTAAATATCATCTTAAAATATTAATATCATACTTAAATCATCATAAATTAAATAAAGCTCTAAATCAAAAACAAAATCTAGAATTATCACCTTAAATCACTAGTGCTCTTGGGAATCCTTTGCAGATTGATCAGCGTTCTCTGGGTCATTTTGTCCGAGTTCTGGTGGATATTGATCTCTCCAAGCCATTGGAGGAACATATTATGGTTGAACGCACTGGCAAGTGCTCTTTCGTTTCCGTTGGCTATGAAAAAATCCCCGAGTTTTGTTCGAAGTGTAGCGTTACGGGACATTAAACATCTTCATGTCGCTTTAACAATGCGGGCAATACAATGCGGAAGAAAGCGGCTTCAGCTTCACCGCCTGGGGACGTTCGGAGGCGCGGGTACTCGTTAGAACTCGCATACAACGGGGGCGTTCACGTGTTCGAAAATTTATCGTCTGTGCGCGGAGACAAGGGGAAGGCCGTTGACGACTCAATGGGAAAAACGCCTCTACGACGTGCGTCGGATCCCCTACACGCGCCATTGTCACTCGCCCCACGGATTTCCGTCTTGACAACACATTTGAAGTGCTTGGCTCAGTCGACTCTCAGGACCCACATGTCACCGATTTTCAGACTGATTACCCAACTAGGGGGGTGTCTCCCATGGCCACTTCCTCCACCACCGACCCGGTTTCCACCATTATGCCTATCACAGTACAATATCCTTTGGGTAAGCCAATACGAGCTCTCAGCCGCGCCTTCCGAGACAGCTCCTTGGACTCGACTAAATCGAGAATTCTCAAAAGCATCGCGTCCGGCCCTTCGCCACCGGTCCATGACATTATTATAGAACAAGAGCACATAGAACTACGTGAAATGAACTTTGCGGCTTCTAAGAGATGGGCAGACTATGCTGATGAGGTTGGTAATTCTCAACAGCTAGATTCCACAACACAACACACCACACGCCTGTATTCACCGTGCGCACGACACGGGCACCTCCCCCCCCACCGCCGTCTCAATGAATTGCATCTTCTGGAATATCAGGGGGATTGGGAACATTGCTTCTCGCAATGTTCTTAAGGCTTTATGTCACAAACATAAACCTTCTATTCTAGCCATTTGTGAACCTAAGGTGGCCATTTCATCCATTTCGGATTCTTACTGGACTAGCTTGGGACTCGGTTTACATTTGCGCTCGAGCTTAGTGTGAACGGACGCCCGGATATCCGGGTCCTATGCGATGCCAACGTCTCGGTTCTTAATCAGTTTGGTCCTCTTCTCAGTGTATTATTCTGCAAATTCAATTTGGCTCTTTGGTTTTCCATGTTGGTTTTGCTCATGGTTTGTGTGATCATGTTTCTCGGCGTGCACTTTGGTTGGAGCCGAGGAATTTGGGTCTCTTACTTGACCGCTTCTTATTGGGGATTTCAATCTTTGTGTTGGGTCATCATGAGCGCTGCACGGTACTTTATCCCGGCTTCTTGCAACGATTTTAGGGATTTCTTGGAGGATGCAAGGTTATTTGTTGTGCCGACTTCGGGAAATTTGTTTACTTGGTGCTCCCCTCGAAGGCCTCTAGCTCTTCTTCAGGCTAAACTGGATCGAGCCCTGGCAATCGGACCATTTTTCAATCTTTGGCAAGTTGTTAAGGGCTTCGTCTTCAAATAAGCATTCTTTGAGATCACCATCCCATACTTGGTCTCCCCGTTCGCCCCTCCATCACCAAGGGACCTCCATTTCGGTTCTAGCGTATGTGGATTCATCATGATTCTTTCAGGGGTATTGTTATTGCCTCTTGGGCTCTCCCTTGCGTGTCGCCCGACCCCCTGCAGCGCATCATGTGGAAACTCAAGAGGTTGAGACAGACGATTAAGATATGGAACAATGAGGTTTTTGGGGATGTTAATCGTCGGGTGGATTATCAGATGGAAAAGGTCCGCAGATTCAAGCGTATATTCAAAGGGTTTCACGGAGAAAGGCGAGGGACGGGAATTGGAGGCGCAGACAGAGCTCTCTCGTACATTGCTCATGCAGTCGGATTTTCTTCAGCAGAAAGCCCGTTCCGCATGGTTAAAAGATGGTGATCGGAACACCGCATTCTTTCATCGTCGCTGTCAGATTAGAAGCGGACGTGCAGGGATTCAGGGTTTGACGGTCGATGGTTCTTTCACGGAAGATCCGGGGACCCTCGCTAATCATATTATCTCATTTTACACAACCCTGTTTATTGACATGTATTTTGCATGTATTTTAGGGCATATTTATGGCTATAATTGTTTATAAACATGCAATAACTCATATGAAATGGTATATATTCGCTCTTTGTGGAAAAGATATTACGCTTTGCTCGTTTTGTAGGAATTTAACGATATTTGGAGTGATTTTGTGACAAATACGAGCACTGCGACCTAGAAGCATCAAGAATCGAGCGATTACACCCAATTTGAAGCCAATTATATTGAGTCTAGAGTCATAGTAATGATTCGTGTGTCAAAAGAAGCATGGATGATCAAACAACGAGGGGATTTATCTCGAGGAACGCCCAAACGCGTCCGGAATTTCCAAAGACTGGCGGGGTTTAGTAATTTGGCCATAACTCTCTCTACAAAATTGATATTGAGCTGATTCAAGTGGCTACGGAAAGCTAAGAGAGAGAGCTACAACTCTTATGAAGACCCTATAAGCAAATTCGGACGTTTGGATGGAGCACGGGCTGGTCGTGCATATGAGCACGGCCCGTGCTCCCTTCAGCGGTTTGAGCAATTTGTGCGGCACCCAGCACGGGCAGCCCGTGCCAAAGGGGCACGGCCGTGCTCCTCTGCGGGAAAAACAGAGTCTGATCCGTTTTCAACTAGGTTTCGACCCAAACAAAGTACAAATAGACCCGGGACGGCCACAAACGAGGACACACTGATTTTTACCCTAGAAACCAGAGAAAAGAGCAGTTTCCCACCGGATACTTCGAGAGATTGATCAAGACCGCAACCACACCTTCGAGGATTGAAGATAGATCGAGAGATCGTCGTCATCCCCGAGTCACTCATTCCATCGTATCGTATTTCAATTAGTTAGATTTTGATTATGGATAATTTGTCTATGAATTGTTTATTTTCAATGTCTGGCTAAAACTCTTGTGATTTCCGGGATTGGGAGTAGATTAATAAACACTTTGTAGGTCCCAAGGGGTGTAAGTGTAAGGTTTAGAAGGGGGGGGTTGAATAAACCTTACCAAATTTTCGATTTAGTCCTTTTAAATCTACAGAGTTAATTCTACACAAACAGTGTCCTCGATGGACAATCGAATTAGTCACTCAAGAGAGTTAATCTCTCAATGATTCAAATGAGCCATTGATGGAGTAACTCACCGTTGGCTACAATTTAACTCACCGGTTTTTATTCTCACTGGAAGACTTAACACCCTTAAGTTTGATTAAGCAAGATATTAGAGTTTAATTTAGTACTTATAAATTATCTAATGGATAGCAAATTTATCAAATGAGATATAAGCAATTAAAAGTGCGAGAATTTAAATCTTTGAAATGTAAATGACACAAGAAAGTTTTTATAGAGGTTCAAGATGGGGTAATTCTTCTACTCCTCTCTTCTCCAACTCCCGGAGGAATCCACTAAGTAATGATCGGTTTACAAAGTGGTAACAGTCCGGATACAAGTCTTGATCACAACAAATGACTTGATCCTTTGGGACTCGATCTGAGACGCCTTGATCACTCACCGGCTTCTCGTTCGACTCGAAACTTCTTCACAGGCGTTTGCCTTGCTACTACAAACTCACTTGCTCAAGCTCTTTGGATTTGATCACGAAGCCCTCCAAATGCTTAAGACTTAGTTCAACTTTGAACTTTTCTACAATCCTTCCCGGAAAGTAGACCCCTTGTTTTCAAAGGTTTCCTCTTCAATCAAGTTGAAGCTCTCTTTCCTTCACGGGTAAGTGTTGGATTGATGTACTTGAATATAGGCTTGAGGATTGAGATTGTTTCGATTTTCTAATGTGCTTGTATATCTCACGTATGTGTCATTCATGCATTTTTTTCTCAAACTAACTCCTCACCTTTTATAGTGAACTTTCAAAAATTTGCCCGTTGAAGAGATAGGCTTATTTTTGAAAGTCACTTTGCGTTGTTGGTTCTTGGAATTGCCCTTTCCTCGTATGAATTATTCTTTTCACCTTTTCGAGTTCGACACGGTGTCGTGCTTCCCATTGGTTCATTCCTTTTGCACGCTTCGGGGGGACCGAGCACTCCAAGAAAGTTGTATGGAGATATTACTTGTTTAAGTAAATCTCTTGATTTCGTCGGCAACGGTTCTTTTACGATTATCTCGACTTGACTTCGCATTTCCTTGCTTTCCCCAGGTGACTTAGAGTCGACTTCCAATCATGGATGACTCTTCCGTCACTTCAACTTGAGACTTGGCTTTTCTTGAGTTGACTTGACGATGCTCCACTCACCGCATCTCACCGCTTCTTCAAGATAGTGTTCCCGTCTACTCTTCTTTGCCATACTCACTGTCTCACGCCAGAGTCTTCCTTCCGTCTTGATTGTCTTCTTGCATGTTTAGGGCGTAGGCTTGTCTTGACTCGGCTTGGCCACTCTATTCATTACAATGCATTTTACAACAAGAATTGGGGTGCCAACTTTCTATTCTAAGTTTTACATGGCATTCATCAAAATCTAAACAATAAAATTCCTAACAATTTCCCCTTTTGATGATGCCAAAACTTAGATCATACAAATATGTAAATAACAAAGATACATACGACGATGTATTGACATAGAATGTATGCGCGAGAATCAATCTTTTTTATTGATCATATCATTCTTGTACTTAACACAATTTTTACAAGGTGTATCGAGTATATAATCGTCTTCAAAAAAATTTATAACTCTATTACGTAAGACTTACATTGTATGTATTTACATAATAAAATACATGAAGGGTTGGACAAAGAACACTTCATCTCCTTCCCCTGTCTCCTTCTTTCATCTTGATTAGCATCTTCTTCTCTTCTTCTTTTTTTCTCGTCGTCACCGCTTCTTTTTTTTCTTCTCATATGCCTTCCTGGCGGCTTCATCTTTCCTTAGTCTTTCCTGTCTCTCCCCGCCATAGCCGAGTTTGTCTTTTGTTTTCTTCTTCTATTCTCTTTGCATACTCGGCGTTAGTTTTAGCCACTCGCAAATTTGCCACTTGGTCAAGCCCAGCCATAGATCCTCCTTTCTTTCCAGGATCTACGTATTCGATATTCTTGGGCGAGAGGCCTAGGTCTCAAGCTTCTTCCTCCACTTCCGCTTCTTCCTCTACCTGGGCGTATCTTTGTCTTTGGTCTTTTTCTTCCCGGTGATTGACTAGCGAGTGACCGGAGTGAGTGATCACGGAAGTCTCATTGTCTGTCGACTTCTTCACACAATGTGAGACCCTTTTCCCAAGATAAGTCCCAAGCTTGAGCCATGGACATATTTGCAAAATATCCTTGATTCGAAGCGTTTTGAATTCGTCAATCGATCTTGGCTCGGTCCCGACATCGAAATGGCATACGTGTCTCTCGTCAACCGGAATGCCTCCATGTTCTTTCAAGATGTTCATCACCCTGGCATCCATTCTTCCTTCCACTTCCTTCATCCCTCGCTTCAATTTCTTTTCTCTTCTCATTATAGATACAAAGAGAGTCTTGGAGTGGCGAGTCACGGGAGTTTGTCGCTTATAATGTCACCGTGAGGACCCTGTTGGGGGTTTGTGCTATCATCAAGGTCATATTTTTTGTTCCTTCCCCCTCAAAGAGATTTTCCTTTCTTTAGTTTCAAAATTTCTTGGTGATTTTCCTTCTCAAATTCTTTCTCACCGCTCCTTTCTTTTCGACCTGGATTTTGCTTTTTAAGGTATTCCTCTTCCCCTTTTTGGCATCATCAAAGGATAGAGGAACCCCGGGAACATCTTTGGCAAGCATGAAGTCGAAGTCTTCTTCGTTGGTTGAATTCTGCTTCAAGTCTCACTGCGTTGTATGCGGACGAATTGAGACCGAGTAGCGTTGGATTCTCACAAATCGGCTTCATCTCGGCCATGAGAAGGCTGAATTTTCTCGTCATGTGTTCTTCCAAACGCCAGTATATCATTTGCATTACGCTCACGCAGCGGCTTGATCTCGGCGTGTGAGCTTCATGCATATGCTCAATGTGTTCCTCGGCCGTTTCGCATCAACATTCTCGGCTCTCCACACCAAGGCTTGTTGAACAAGGTTAAAGTATCTCACTGTTCCACACGCATGGATTCTTCTTTGTTGCCACCATTCCCTTATCCTCGATGTGATGCCTCTCAAGTCACCGTCAGTTGGCATCTCTGTTGTCGGTAGCATATCCAAAGAGGCCTGATGCCTCTCCATCTTTTCAACTTCAAAAAGAGTGCCTTGAACACTTCTCGAACTTCACCGATTCTTCTTGCGGTGATGGCCAAACATCGTCGAAATCAAAATCAAAATTTGGAACAATGGTGCCTGAGTGAAAAACAGGAGGTGGTCTGTGATATCGTACTTGCTCATTTTCGACTCTTCGTGGAGTTCTCGTATCTCCAAAGAGAAAGGGAAAGATTCTACAAAAGATTCATCACCGCCGACTGGGATCTGTTCAATGATGAGCGGTGCGCGTGGAGTTCTTTTTGGGAATCGATCCAGTTGTAGCTTGAGGAGCGGAGCGAGTGGTTCTTTGGTTCACTGGGTTTGGTTGTGAAATAGATAGACTCGAACTTCTTGAGCCTCAATTTTCTTAACACTTCGTTGGTCTCAAATGATTTTTCCTTTTCGATGAGACTTGTCCTCGGCCTTATCGGCGGCGTCATCGGACGATGATGAGATTTCTAGAGGTGGCTCATCATCAAAATTAAAAGTTTGACGAGTAGTCTTGGGATCGACTTACTCGTGCTTGGAACACCCGCACTGAGTCTTTTGGATTTATTATGGGGGTTGACTCGAAACTTTCTTCTTCGTCTTGATCCCCGAAAAGTGACATCGTGGTTGTCCTGGGAATCATGAAGTGCGCTGATCTCCTTCTCGATGGGTCGATGATTGCGGGAGGGATGTTCTCAGACTTCAGCTCTCTTTACCCCTCGGAAGTCTCAACCTCCCGTGGGCCTTCATTTCCTCCAAAAACGGTCTCTCTGCTGCGAGGCCTTGTCTTCCCTTTCGACAGTGTCACTGTCTTAGGGTCTTCTACATGGCATCCATTGGAGTCTCAACCCCATGGATTGCACTTTCATCGCCAGTGTTAACTCCCGGGTTGTTCCTTCGTGCCTCGACATCGGCGTCATTAGCCTTCGAGCGGTTGGCACCTCACCGAGACAGTCTCAATCGCCTGAGCTTCGTTGATGGCAACTTGCGTTTCTTCTTGTGATTGTAATTTCTCTTCTTCGCCTCCTTGCTTCTTTGTGGAGTCATCTGCAAAGATCCTCCGACCTTGCCGCAGGTGGAGGGAGTTTCCCCTCGGCCGGCGCACCGGTGAGTGACTTGGAGTGGGGTCACTCGTCTCGGACTCATTGTTGCAATTGATGGTTCAGCCGTTGGGGCGGTGGTAGCACACCTTCAATAGGGGTTGGCTCGATCAGGGTCCCCACTAGCCCGCTTCATCGCCATTCCTTATTGCCTTCTTCGAGTGAGTGGGGAAGTGGTAAGCGGCAACATCGGTGGCTATTTGATGAACCACTCCCATTGGATCAATTTCAGTTTGTGTTCGAGGACTCTCCTGGTCCCTCCATCGAGTCTTTGCTCGTGAAGGATTCTTGATTCATGTAATGCTTGCTGCATTTGTAACTCTTCGTGGCGGCACATTCTCCTGCAGTTCCTCGTCACTTTCGGAGAAGACATCAAGAAGAGGATGGAAGTGTTCGTGGTTCCGGAGATAGGGCGGATGCTTGCCTTTTCACGTGCTTCGGCTTCTTCAAATTGCTTTGCTCTCTCCCCCGTCCTTGTAGATTTGCGGGATGTCTAAGCGATTGTCCTCATCAAGTCTTTGGGAGCACGGTAGTTAGTCCAAGGAAATTTAGCGATTCCTCTTCTTCTTCTATGAACTCGGGCCGTTGGAACTGTTCCTTGACTTGCTCAACTTCCATTTTCTCCACTCACGCAGACGATTTTGAATGTCCGGGTAAGGTGGAGATAGGATCATTACATCACTATCTCTGGCCGGTTCTTTTCTTGTGTTTCAATTTGTGTGAGCTACAACAGTCTTGAGTTGCCTCTGTGATCGCCTTGGCAGAGACTTGGCTATTTCATCAATTACATCCGGAGACTCTACTTCTCCGGTGAGTCTCCGGTATTTGTGCTAGGTGAGTAATCGACTCACCGGTTTCTCCTGTTCGGACCGCTGACTAGTCTTCTTCGTCTCTGGTTTGTACCGGGGAATTTACAGTTCGGGCGGTATCCTCTCGAGTCTTGGGCGCGGGGGCCGTCTTTGGTGTTTGTTTCGAGAGCCGGCCGTGCTGGGATTGTCGATTCTCCTCCTTTTGACGATCGGAGAAGGTATTTGTGAGTCCTTCTCGACCTCTGCCGCAGGGGCGGTGACATGGCCTTTGGGCGGTGACTCTCTGCAGGGGCGTGCATGTTTGGTTTCTTTTTCTTTGCAGGGGCGTGATCTTCTTAGCACCGCAGGGGCTTTCTTTTTGGCCGGAGAGGCAAGGCGTTTGTATCTTGGTCACCGATTCCCCCTCACCGTGTCGCTCTCTTGGCATAAGCTCGCTTCGAGCACCGAGAGGGTTAGCTCAACATCCTTTTGTTAACATGGAAGGCCTTCCCATGTCTAAGAGGGACTCCTTTCACCTCCAATAGCCGCCAATCACTAGGCCATATCCCGAGGATCCTCCAAATGTACCATCTTCTTTGAAGGACTTGTTCCCACGTTAAGCGAGCTGCTTTGTAGATAAACTCAGCCCGTTTATCTTCTTTTTCTTCCATGATTGCAGCCATCACAACCAGTTTTGCCTTTGATAGTTGGTCAAAGATGCCAAATTTGATGTCGATACATTTGGCAACTATGTCCAACAATTTATGATAATCCTCCTTCAAGATCTCTTGTTTGCTTTGTGTATATAATTTTATCGGCAAAGGTCGGACTTGGCTATCTCTTTCCATGCGTCGGCCCAAGTTTACATCGGCTTCCTTAATTTCGATTTGCTCCTTCTACGCGGTAGTGAGCAATATTCACCAAATCCTTGGCGCAATAGTCACTTCCCGTGAATGATGACTTGATTCCTTCGTCGTGAATCTCGGCATTCACGTAGAATTGTGCGACCTCCTCCACATAGGTAATAGGATATTCCAGCGTTAGAAACGGTTTCGATCCTGCGTTTCCAACTTCTCCGCGATTTTCTTCACCAGGGTGTCGTCGGACCCTGCTTCACCATTCCGTCGAAATCCACGGTCGAACCGGTGTGGATTTGTTTTCCCAACTTGGTAAAGTCATACGTTGGTGCCATTTCTCGAGAATAATTTCAAGGAAAAGTTCGTAAATTTGATTTGAAGGTTGATAGGGTTTCGAGAGTATTTGCCTTTGCCTTTTGAGAGAAAAAGATGAACAGTTTTTGGAAGTGTGAGAGAGAAACGGGCGAAAATGGTTTAAATATGGTTTATGAAAGGGCGTGCGACGGTTTTGAATTGTGATCGAAATCAACGGCTTGGATTTCGCACGCCTATTGAGCATTTCACGTCTCGTATTTAATGCGGCAAAGATTTATATCCAATCATAAGCTTTAGTGTGCGCTTTTTTGTGCCTGTACACATCATCATTATCTTTGACGTGTTCCTTAAAACATTCCCGCTAAGTTAAAACGATCAACGTTTTTGTCACTTCGCTCATAAGTTATTTAGCTTATCTCTTAGGCGATTTAACTCTACTTTTCACATTTCTCTTAGCGACTCAACTATCACCGACTTCGGTGTAGTTTCTTTCCGATCTGGTGATTCTTGAGCCGATTTACATTTTCGACTCTTTTTCACTTCTTTTCTTTCTAATACTCTTCTTTGATTCGTCTGAGTGTCACCACTCAATTAACCCCAACTCATGCTTGAGTTCTTCAAATCTTGACTCACATAATGGTTTTGTGAAGATGTCGGCTAGTTGTTTATCGGTTGAGATATATTCCAAGATAATGTCCTTCTTTTCAACATGATCTCTTATGAAATGATATCGACATCAATATGTTTTGTTCTTGAGTGCGACAGATTTTGAGTGATTGCAATGGCACTTGTGTTATCACACATGATTGGAATTTCTTTTTCTTCAACTTCATAGTCTCTCACCGTTGTCTCATCCATAGGACTTGGGCACAACAAATGCCCCAGCCTATGTATTCCGCCTCACCAGTTGTAGGGTGGCTATTGAGTTTTGCTTCTTGCTAAACCAGAAATTAGTCTTTTCCTAGCATTTGACAGTGCACGAAGTGCTTTTCTGTCCCACTCGCATCCAAAGATAGTCGAGAATCAATAGCCAATTAGTTTGAATCCACCTTCCTTTGGATACCATAGGCCTACTTCTTGGCTTCCTTTCAAGTATCTCAAAATTCTCTTAGCTGCTGTCATATGGCTCTCTTTTGGAGCAGATTGAAATCTTGCACATACACCTACAAAGAAAGGTGATGTCGGCCTGCTTCTTTGTGAGATAGAGCAATGATCCAATAAGTGCTCAGATCTTGTTTGATCTACTGAGGCTTGCCATCCGCATCCATGTCCATTTTGATGATGTGTTCATTGGTATTTTTACTGAGAAGACTTCTCTTCCATACCAAACTTCTTCATTAAATCCCCTGGTATATTTTGTTTGACTTATGAAGGTTCCATCCTTCAGCTGTTTCACTTGAAGTCCAAGGAAAAATGTCAGTTCTCCCATCATGCTCATTTCAAATTTGCTTTGCATGAGGTTTGAGAATTTTTCACATAGCTCTTTGTTAGTGGATCCAAAAATGATGTCATCCACATATATTTGAACAAGCGGATACTCTTCTTGTCTTGAATTCTCAAAAGTGTTCTATCTAAATTTCCTTTTGTGAATCCATTCTCGCTTAGGAATTGTGACAGGGTATCATACCATGCTCGGGTGCCTGTTTCAATCCATACAGGGGCTTTCTTGAGTTTGTATACCTTGTCTCCAAGAGTCTTCTGCTCAAATCCTGGAGGTTGTTCAACATATACTTCTTCTTCCAATAAACCGTTTAGGAATGCACTTTTTACATCCATCGATATACAATGAAATTCTTGTGAGTGCATAGGCAAGAAACATCCTTATAGCTTCCAATCTTGCTACGAGGGCAAATGTTTCATCAAAATCTATCCCTTCTTCTTGGCAATATCCTTTGGCTACTAGTCTTGCTTTATTCCTTACCACAGCCTTCCTCGTTCATCTTATTTCGAATACCCATTTGGTTCCAATAACATTTTGATGTATGGGTCTTTGCACTAGTTCCCATACTTTATTTCTCTCAAACTGATTCACTCTTCTTGCATAGCTTGAATCCAATGTGTGTCATCCAATGCTTGTGACACATCTTTTGGCTCTATTTGCGAAATGAAGCATGTGAACATAACTTCTTGTTGAGTTCGATCTTATTTTGACACCTTCTCTCATATCTCCAATGACAAGTTACGTGGATGGTCTCTTAGCCATCTTACATCGGGTTGGAGTAAGTTAGCCGGATTGATCGACTTGCGGTTGTGTTCTTTGTGGTCGACTCTTTCGTGGTCACTTAGCCGCAAATTTTCCAGTTGCTTTTGAGGTTCACTATCTCATCTTCTTCCTCGAGTTGATAATCCCGGCTTGACTTCAGCGTAGGGACTCTTCTGTATGATTGGATGTTTCAACTTATCACCGACTCTTCAATGTCTTCTCCATTTACATTTGGCTCATCGAATACTACATGAATGGATTCCTCTGTAACCATAGTTCTTTTATTGAGTATTCTCGTAGGCTTTGCTTTGTTGAGTATCCTAAGAAGATACCTTCATCGGCCTTAGCATCAAAAGCTTTTAGGTTGTCTTTGCCATTGTTATGGATGAAGCATTTACATCCAAATATTCTCAAATATGCAACATTTGGTTTTCTTCCAGTCCGGATCTCATAGGGAGTCTTTGTCACCGTCTATTTATCATACATCTGTTTTGGGTGTAGCAAGTCGTGTTAATTGCTTCACCCAAAATCTTTTTGGTAACCCCGCTTGACTAACATGGTCCTTGCCGCTTTGAGGGTTCTTTCTTCTTTCTCGCAACTCCATTCTCATTTGTGGAGTCCTTGCTGCGATAGTTCATGACCAATACCATTCTCAATACAATATCGAGTTATTATTCCATTGACAAACTCGGTTCCTCTATCCGATCTTATTTTGATAATGGTTTGACTCTTCTCATTTTGAATTATCTTCATCACCGTGGTAGTTTTTGTAGGGTTTCTTTCTTCTTGCACATGAATATTGTCCATGTATATCTTGAGTAGTCATCTACTACCACCAAGGTGTATTTCTTTCCACTTATCTTTGGCCGGTTCCATGGGCCAAATAGATCCATATGAAGTAGATGCGATTCTTGTTGAGGATGGGCATGTCTTTTCTTTGAATGACGACTTGATTTGTTTTCCTTCTTCGACATGCATCGCATATACTCTCCTTCTTGTATATCGAGTCGGAAGTCCTTCTACCGGATGACTTCTTGCTAGCTTGTTAATTGTTTTGAAATTCAGGTGACTCGGCTTTTTGTGCCCGCTGACCAACTTGATTCAAATTTGTGCTCTTTGCTAGTAGCAGTCTTTGGGTGTTGCGGTTGACCAATCCACTACATACATATTCTTCTCGTCTATTTCCTTGCAAAGACAACTTCATTTGATTCAATATCCTTGATTTGGCATACACCCATGTTGAATCCAACATTGTAGCCCTTGTCACGGTAGTGATCGATACTCGATGAGGTTGAAGTTGAGTCCTTCAACATATGCAACATCTGTGATTTCTAATCCATTCCTCTTGATGGATCCAATGCCTCTTATTTCACCAGGAGCTTCATTTCCCCCAAATATGACTTTGGCTCCTTTGACTTCCTTGAATTTTGACAGATTTCTCTTATTTCCTATCATATGTCCGGGAATGACCACTATCCATGTACCCTGGTTCCTTGGCACTCACTTTGTTCCTTGAACTCCGCAATCAAGGAAATTAAGTTTTAGGTACCCATACTTGTGCGGGTCCTGAGGGGTTAGAATTGTAAGATGATCCAACCAACCTATAGCCAAATGATTTGACTCTAAGGGGTTGCCATCTATCGATGCCATAATCATAATTAATTACGCAAATTGCTTGGGGATTCTAGGTTCATACAAATTTGTCTCTTTTGTCCAGTATGCTGCATATGTGTTTTAGCAATTGCCTTCCTTGGGTAATTGTGGTGCTTTTGAGTGTAGTGCCTAGGTGCATGTGTGTCTTTGATGAAAGCTCTTATACTTTTGGAATGGCCTTTGTTGAGTTCTAGGCCTTTGCCACTTGGGCTTATATTCCATAAGTCTATCTTTGATAGTTCACATTGTTCCAATCAGCTTGGCTTGGATATTTTCTACCATTCCCATCATATGTATTTCTTTTATGGATTTTCTGGAATTTTTGGTAGCTCTGTTTCTTCTTTACAGAGTATTTTCTGTTAGGAGTTTGCTGAGGGACTCGGCTGAATCTCTTCTCAGCTGTCCTTTCAGCATACTCAACTGGCTGTTTTCCTTTTCCTTTGTAACCAAGGCCAGTTTGCTTAGTATTGTGCTTTGGAGTGAATGTGTGTGCAACATTTAGAGTTTTGGGTTTTTCAGACTCTTCATGACTTGAAGATCCTTTTTCCAAAATTACTCTTGAGGTTTGACATGGCACAAAGGAATTAAATCCTAAGCCTGTCTTGTCTCCACATTCTCTTTGACTCATAATAAGATCATCCAATGATTTAGATGCCTTAGTGAATGAGGCAATAACATTTTTGAGGTCATTCTCCCTCTTTTCTATAGCAGCAATTTCAGCTACCAATTTAGCATTTTCAGCCTTTAAACTTTCATTTTCAACAGCTATTTGACTTAGAGTACTCAGCTCCTTAGTCAGCTTTGAGTTTTGACTTTTAAGTAGGTTGTTTTCCTCATTCAATAGTGTGTGTGAGGATTTAATGTGCTCAAAATCTTTCATCATTTTGCCTAATGAATCATAAAGATCGAGAGGTGATGAAGTGTGTGTGTCACGATCACTATCACTAGTGTCCTGCGAGCTTGTTGAATTAGATTGTACCTCATCTTCTTGATCTTGTTCTTTGGCCATTAAGCGGATCAAGGCTTCTTCTTCGAGTCACTCGAGTAGTCGACTTCACTGCTCTCAATCACTGCCTCTCTCTTGACTTGGCATTTGTTTCAATGATCTCTGCAGCCATCATTGCCTTTTTCTTTTCTTGTCTTCTTTCTCTCAAGACCTTTCTTTCTTCTTCATTCCTGTACTTGTTGACTACGAGGATATGAGCGATCAATGGCATAGTGACCTGGTTGTCTACAATTCCAACATAGATATTCAGCCTTTTGATCGGCTTTTTCTACTCTTGAGTTGTCGGTCCTTTGATACTCAACTTGTTGATGATCTGTTCTCTTGGTTGGCCTATCATCCCTTGATTTGGAGGGAGCTGAGTGTCTTTTGGAAGATTCACCCTTTCCTCTCTTGTAGTTCTTGTTAAAGAACTTGTTAAATCTTTTAACCATCGGGGTTATTTCTTCCGGGTCAATTGCCTCTTTGACCTCGACTCTCTTTCCATCTTTGACAATTAGAGCAAATTGTTTTGGGTACAAATTGTCTCTTCCTGGTCTTTTCTTTTCACTCAAACTCATAGGCTTTGAGGTCCGAGAATAGTTCATGGTTGGATGTCTTTGATAGGTCCATGGAATGTCTCGGTGCCATGACCTTCATTTCCCATTCACCGAAGACTTTTTAGGATCTTCATACACATTTCCTTCTGTGTATATTCCTTTCCAAGTGTAGACAGCTCGTTTGTGATTTCTGTGAACCGAGCGTCTAGTTGATCCAGGTTTTCTCCTGAGATCATTTTGAAATTTTCAAATTTTTGTACTGCTACTGACAATTTGTTTTCTTTGATTTGCTCACGAGCCTTCACAGTTAATGTCGGCTTGTCCCATTTCTTTAGCCGTTTTGCATGATTTGACTTTGTTGAACATGGCTTTGTCCAAGGTTTTGTAGAGGATGTCCTTGGCTACATTATCCAGGTTGTATCTTTTTCGTCATCATTTGTCCACTCGCTTCTTGGTTTTTCAACCATGACTGGTCTAGGAGCAACATCTTCTTCTCCTTCACAGCAACTCTGCGTCTGTTTGTGTTCACCTTTAATATTTGTAGAGGCCCATCTTCTATTACTATCCACATCTCATCATGTAATCTTTGATAGATGAGCCTACATACGAATTTTCCAATCATCAAATTCTTCAATGGTGAACATAGGGATGCGTGTTAGATTTGCTTCCATGATAATGACTTTTAATAAAAAGAGTTTTGAAAGTTTAAGTACTAAAGCGGACTTTGAAAAATTTGGAGATCTAGTTCAAGAACCGGTGCGGAGGGTTCAATGAACCAACCGCTCTGATACCACTTGTAGGTCCCAAGGGGTGTAAGTGTAAGGTTTAGAAGGGGGTTGAATAAACCTTACCAAATTTTCGATTTAGTCCTTTTAAATCTACTGAGTTAATTCTACATGTGTGTCCTGATGGACAATCGAATTAGTCACTCGGTAGAGTTAATCTCTCAACAGATTTCAAATGAGTTTGTTGATGGAGTAACTCACCATTGGCTACAATTTAACTCACCGTGGTTTTATTCTCGTGGAAGACTTAACACCCTTAAGTTTGATTAAGCAAGATATTAGAGTTTAATTTAGTACTTATAAATTATCTAATGGATAGCAAATTTATCGTGAGATATAAGCAATTAAAAGTGCGAATTTAAATGTTGAAATGTAAATGACACAAGAAAGTTTTTATAGAGGTTCGAAGATGGGGTAATTCTTCTACTCTCTCTTCTCCAACTCCTGGAGGAATCCACTAAGTAATGATCGGTTTACAAAGTGGTAGCAGATCCGGATACAAAGTCTTGATCACAACAAATGACTTGATCCTTTGGGACTCGATCAGAGACGCCTTGATCACTCGGTTGGCTTCTCGTTCGACTCGGCTTCTTCACAGGGCAGGCGCCTTGCTTGCTACTACTGACTCACTTGCTCAAGCTCTTTGGATTTGATCACGAAGCCCTCCAAATGCTTAAGACTTAGTTCAACTTTGAACTTTTCTACAATCCTTCCCGGAAAGTAGACCCCTTGTTTTCAAAGGTTTCCTCTTCAATCAAGTTGAAGCTCTCTTTCCTTCACGGGTAAGTGTTGGATTGATGTACTTGAATATAGGCTTGAGGATTGAGATTGTTTCGATTTTCTAATGTGCTTGTATATCTCACGTATGTGTCATTCATGCATTTTTTCTCAAACTAACTCCTCGGCCTTTTTTATAGTGAACTTTCAAAAATTTGCCCGTTGAAGAGATAGGCTTATTTTTGAAAGTCACTTTGCGATCGTTGGCTTGCGCTTCTTGGAATTGCCGTTTCCTCGTATGAATTATTCTTTTCACCTTTTTCGAGTTCGACACGGTGTCGTGCTTCCCATTGGTTCATTCCTTTTGCACGCTTCTCGGGATGAGCACTCCAAGAAAGGTTGTATGGAGATATTACTTGTTTAAGTAAATCTCTTGATTTACGTGCAACGGTTCTTTTCTGATTATCTCGACTTATCGCATTTCCTTGCTTTCCCCAGGTGACTTAGAGTCGACTTCCAATCATGGATGACTCTTCATCACTTCAACTTGAGACTTGGCTTTTCTTGAGTTGACTTGACGATGCTCCACTCACCGCATCTCACCGCTTCTTCAGATGTGTTCTCGTCTACTCTTCTTTGCCATACTCAGCTGTCTCACAGCAGAGTCTTCCTTCCAGTCTTCAGTTGTCTTCTTGCATGTTTAGGGCGTAGCTGTCTTGACTCAGCTTGGCCAGCTTTATTCATTACAATGCATTTTACAACAAGAATTGGGGTGCCACCTTTCTATTCTAAGTTTTACATGGCATTCATCAAAATCTAAACAATAAAATTCCTAACACACTTTTATGTGATGATTAAGGATAATTGAAGTTAATGTTTTCTTTCTCTATTCAAGTACTTTGCTTTAATTCTTGTTTTGTCAAAAGGCCTTTGATCTAAACTTGTTTGATGTATTGATCCATAATTCTAACCGATGAGTTTCAATATTAGATCTTGAGTACTTGACACAAATAGATTGCATGATTGAGAAGTCTGTGAATATTTGTGAGATCTTTTAATCTTTTGAACTTTTGGGAGTTGGATATCTCATGTTGAGTAGAGATGCCAACATAGATATTCCAATCAACGCTTTTACATACATCTCGAGAGAGGGGTAAATTACTTTGGTGATTGGTCTATAGAGAATAATATGTTTAATCTTGGTTTGCTTAACCTGAGCATAAAAGTGGGATATTAATTGAAACCATAACCCAGGAATCCATCCATTCATACTTGATCTTTCAATCACTCTTTGCTTTGTTATTTTAGGATTAATTTCTGCTTTAGTCTGTTTGCAGATACAGGGCAGACCAGCTCGGATTATACTTTGGTTGACCAGTTGATTTCACCTACCGTTACTACAATGGATAATGCGCTCTTGACTGCCATACCTTCGGCTTCCGAGGTTAAAGAGGCAGTTTTTGATATGGGTTTGGATAGTGCACCGGGGCCGAACGGATTCAGTGGGAGATTCTATCAGCATTTTTGGGACATTGTGTCAGATGAGGTGTTGGCAGCGGTTCGTTATTTCTTTGTTACGGCCTCCTTTCCGATAGGGTTGAATGCCAGTTTCATGGCACTCATCCCTAAAACAAAGGAGGCGAATGCGGTGGAGGACTTTAGGCCAATTGTAATGAGTAATTTTCTCTTTAAAATTATCACGAAGACTCTGACAACTCGTCTGGGCGCCATCATATCTTCGTACTTGTCTCCAACTCAGTTTGGATTTATCCCAGGCCGGCAGATTCATGACTGTATTGCGCTGGTTTCGGAGGGATTTAACATTTTGCAGGGGCGGAGTGATACCAACATGATTCTTAAGATTGACATCCGCAAAGCTTTTGATACGATTCATTGAGGTTTTCTGATGCACGTTTTGCGTCGCTTTGGCTTCTCCGAGGTGTTCATTCACTGGATTGAGATTATCCTGCGATCATCCAGAATTTCGGTCCTTCTGAATGGGTCACCGGTGGGTTATTTCTCTTGCTTTCGTGGGGTCAGACAGGGGGATCCGTTATCACCCCTTCTCTTTTGTATTGCACAGGATGTTCTGAGCAGGTTATTGGAGGAAGCGGTGAGGAGCAACCTATTAGTCCAAGTGGCTACAATAATCTAGAGGGGGGGTGAATAGATTATGCCGATTTTTCGCAAATCACCCTCTTTTTCGAAACAACAAGTAAATGACAAGAATGTAAATGCGGAAATTAAACAACACTTGTTGATTTAAAGAGGTTCAACCCACCTAGGGCCTAATCCTCTACCACCCCAGTATCTCCGGGATGGATTTCAAAAAAAAAAAAAAAAAGGTTTTATTAATTTACCAAAAATTAATACAACACATTGAGGATTACCACAACCCTCTTTCACCACCTTGAGGATTACCACAACCCTCTTACAACACCTTTGAAGATTACCACAACCTTCAAACACCTATCACCTAGATCACCCAAGTGTATTCTTACCACAAGAATACTCACAAGGATGTCTTGTGTTGAATGATGACCAAAATCAAGATTACAACTCAATAATGATTGATACAATATGAGTGCAAGTGTAATCAAGAATTGAAAGCCTAGACCTCAAATATGTGCAAGTGAAAGTGCTTAGGCTAATACAACAAGATATATGAAAGTGTTTGCTCAAATGCTCTTTGCTTGTATGGAGTGTTGTATCTTGTTGCTTGAATGAAGCCTCTATTTATAGGAGAGGACTTGGCTTTCATTTCCAGACATTGGCTCCTTCTTGGGGAGTGATTTGCTGCAAAAGAAACCATTTAAAATGATCAATATAGCTGTTAGAAATCAATCCCACAAAATAGGGAAAAGTTGTCTGAAAACGCAACGGATTGTTTGCTGATAAACATGGGGTTCGACCGGTCGCGCAGAGATAAGATTGAAATTGAATTCTGCGAATTTTTACACAGGGGGACCGGTCGAAGAGGGGTGCGACCGGTCTCCCTTAGCTGTGACCAGTTGCCCTTGAAGATTTTACGAAACAGAGAAGTTTGGAACAAAAATCCAACTCCCAGGTACAGGTCGCCCGCCGGTCGACCGGTCGACCGCACCGGTCGCCCACCTGGTCGACCGGTCGCCCTGCCCTATTTTTCTTACGCCCCATTTTCTTTTTCACTCAACTCAGGTACGGGTTGCCCTATAGGGCGACCGGTCGAGCCTGAAACAAATGTGTTGTCCAATTTTTTATTGAAAATAAACTCCAAGAAATACTCCGAAAAATAGTAAAAACATTTTAAGTTGATCGGAAGTATTTAGACAACATTTAGGGACATTGTTTTGGTTTAAAAACTCATTTGAACAAAATCGAACATAATCATCAAAATCATGATAAAAACATTTATCTAACACAACCACCTTCAGGCCTTCATGGCGCCTAAGCAGATTGTCTTACCTCCATCTATGATGTATGTGGATGATATTGTGATTATGTGTGGGGCATCCATGAACAATGCACGTTCTATTATTCAGGTTCTCAATCTTTATGCGGACATTTCGGGGTAGATTTTCAATCCAAATAAATCTAAGGTTTATATTGGTAGCCGGGTTTCTACTTATGTGCGAGGTCGTATTCAGATAATTACAGGGATGCATCTGGGCGCCTTCCCTACGACATATCTAGCGCCCTATCTTCAAAGCCACCAATCTCTCGGCCCGTATTCAACAAAATTATATTTAAGTTCAGGAGGTGGAAAGGGTCTTCTCTATCTATTGTTGGTCGCATTTGTTTGGTGAATTCGGTGATTACCAGCTCCTTCGTGCACACTATGATGGTATACAAGTGGCCTAGAACATTGCTTCGGCAAATGGAAATAGCCATGCGTAATTTCATCTGGACTGGGAATGTGAACTCTAAAGGTTCAGTGGTGGTTAACTGGAGTCGCTGTTATATGCCTTGGGCGGAAGGTGGCTTGGGCGTCCGTTCCATCGTGGTTGCCAACAATGCCTTCCTTATGAATATGGGTTGGAAGATTATGACTTCAAACTCTTTGGTCTACAGCATCCTCAGAAAACGATTTTTCACCTCGGAGGGTTCTCCTCGTAATTCGTATATCACATCTTCCATCCGGAGAGGGATTAGGCCTGGCTCGACGGGTTGATGGAGGATCGCCGTTGGATTCCCGGATGCAACTCCAACATTTCATTCTCGGGATAATTGGTTGGGTTACACCATTGCGGATATGATTGGTATTCCGCAGAGTACATATATTTATTTCGGCAATCTCGGATTTTTACGATGGGACTTGGCATTTCACCCTATCATTTATAGAGGCTTATTTGGATATAGTTCGAGATATTGTTAGAATTCGACGCCCTGCATTCATCGGGACGCGCAGCATGGATTCACTCCGATGATGGGATCAAGTTTCTTCGGCGGCTTACTCTTATCTGCGCCCCCATTCCCCTGTGGTGAAATGGGGTTCTGGATTTGGTCACCTAATATTCCGGAAAGACGATCGATTGTGACTTGGCGTGCCATTCATAATCGATCGCGCTTTTGGGCGTCTTGCGTCCTCGGGGTTCCTTCACAGGACCCTCGGTTTGTGTTCTTTGTTGTCTTTGATGCGAATCTATTGATCATTTATTTGTCTCATGTGCTTTTGCAGAGTCCTGGAAGTGGATTTTCGATTCATTTGATATTCACTACTTTTGGGCTTACGGTTTTAATGAATTTACGTGCGTTTAATGGGTTTTCATTTCGGTGAGCGGGTTTCTTTTCTTTGGCGGGTAGCCATATTATCCTGCACTTGGCTCATCTGGCAGATCTGAAATGACTTGACCATTCACGACAAGATCTGGACACTAGAGGCGGCCATCCTACGCCTCCGTGTTCTTATTCTTGAGTCTTCTTCTTTGGACAGAGGTTGCATGCATAATGACCAAAGGGACCTTCTCATTCTCCGCCGTCTACGGGTTCTGGCGACTTAGACAGGCCCCAAGATTGTGCAGGTTACATGGCAGAAGCCTTTGCCGGGATGGACTAAAGTGAACACAGACGGAAGCGCTACGGGGGCGCCCGGTCGCCTAACGACCTCTGGGGTTTTTCGCAACTGTAGGGGGTTCTTTCGGGGTTGCTTTGTGGAACGTTATGGATTGGGTTTTGCTTTTGAGGCGGAGTTAGCGGCGGCTATTCGAGCCATACAATACGCTTTTTCGAAGGGTGGCATCAACTATGGCCGAATCGACTCGGTCTATGTAGTGGAGTTGCTTTGCGGAAGAGATCGACGGGAGTGCCTTGGCGCCATTTGGGTAGGTGGCGGTACACCCTTCACCTTCTTTCTCAGATGAATTTCGTGGTATCGCACATCTTTAGGGAAGGCAACCGTGTAGCCGATATTCTTAGTAAGACGTCGCACGAGGATACATGGTGGGCGCCCCGGCGCTATTATCCCATCCCTCACTCGATTATGTTGGCCAATCTAACTATAGGTTTGATAGGTTTGCTAGCTAGTGCTTCGCCTTCATTATTTGGGCGCACTTTCATATGGGGGGTACTCTTTTTCCTTCCAAGGGTTTTTCCCACAAGGGTGGGTTTTACCTTGGAAGGTTTTAACGAGGCCCCAACCATTCAGTCATCTGGTCGGCTTGTGACCATTATGTTATCTGCTTTGATGTTGTTTACAGGCTTCTTCTTTGGCTACCTGATCATCCTGTGATCGGGACGACTCTTTTCATTTTTATATATATTCTCTAATTTATTCAAAAACCTTAAATCACTAAACTACACTTAAACATAAATTAACTAAATCATTAACTTAATTTTTTTTTTTTTTTTTTTTTTTGAACGTCCATAACCTGGTCCATAAAGGAATATTTTTTATTTTTAAAATAACATTAAAACATATAATCATGCTCCTAATAGTTAGATATAACACAATTTATAAATAAAAAGTGAAACAAAAATTATTTATATAAAATAATCATAAGGGCTGAATTTTAAAGCTCCAGGAAATGAGGTTTTAATCTAGATATTTTCATCATCAAAGCTCATTTCTATGATTTATTGTAGCATAGGATCATCCTCCTAAAAATATTTAAAGAAAAGACAAGAAATAAAGAAAATATGAAGAAAATATTACCTTTGAAGCTTTCTTCAACAATGGAGTATTTTTGTTCTAAGTATGGAGTGTGAAGGTGAAGTAAGGGTGTTGGGGGATTTTATAAAAAAAACAAGAGGGCTTGGGGTAGAAAAATCCATTTTGCCCTCTTTTAAAATTATTAAAAAAATTAATATTTTGAAAATCCTTAAGTAAGCTATTATTATTTTTAAAAATCCTGAGAGTTAATTAAAACTCGTTTTTCATAAATTAGATGGTCACTAATACTAATAAAATGTGAGATAGAAATTTTAGTCTCTAAATCCAAAAATATAAATAAACTTTAGTGGAAATCTCCGAAAAGTCACTTAATCGGTCTAAAAATCTCGATCCTAAAATTTAACTCTGAAACTCCATGATAATATCCATAATACGTCATCGTGATGTCCATTCATATCCATTATCGTAGTTAGGGGTGCATAATGGATATGAATGGACATCACGATGACGTATTATGGATATTATCATGGAGTTTCAGAGTTAAATTTTAGGATCGAGATTTTTAGACCGATTAAGTGACTTTTCGGAGATTTCCACTAAAGTGTTTATTTATATTTTTGGATTTAGAGACTAAAATTTCTACCTCGCATTTTATTATTATTAGTGATCATATAATTTATGAAAAATGAGTTTTAATTAACTCTCGGGATTTTTAAAAAAATAAAAATAGCTTACTTGAAGATTTTTAAAAATATCTAATTTTGCAAGATATTTTGAAAGAGGGTAAAAATGGATTTTCCACCCCCAATCACTCTTGCATTTTATAAAAACCCTCCAACACCCTCACTTCTCCCTCACACTCCCATACTTAGCCAAATATTTTCATTATTTTAAAGACTTCAAAGAGGTAAAAATTTCTTCATCTTTTTCTTTAATTTTTGTCTTTTCATTTAAGTATGATAGGATATTGATCTTATGCTAAAACTAATATTAGAAGTGTAAATTGATGGTGATTACATAAAGTTTATAAACCTTGTAGGTCCCAAGGGGTGTGAGAGTAAGGTTTAGAAGGGGGAGTTGAATAAACCTTACCAACTTTTCGGTTTAGTCCTTTTAAAATAGTTCAGAGTTAATACTTCACAGCTAAGTCCTTGATGGACAGCTAAGTTAGTTAACCAGCAGAGTTAGCCACTCAACAGACTCGGTTGAGCTGTTGATAGAATAACTCAGCTGCTTAGTCTAAGGCTTAACTCAACTGTGATATGTTTTCAGCGGAAGACTTAACACCCTTGAATTTGGTTTAAGTTTGTTTTGACACTTGGTTTTAGCACTTTGATAAATATCAATTGGATAGCAAATTTATCAGCAGATATAAAATAATATGCAGAATTGAAGTGCTGAAATGTAAATGACACAATAAATTTTATAGAGGTTCGAAGATGGGGTAATTCTTCTAATCCTCTCTTCTCCAACTCCTGGAGGAATCCACTAAGTATTGATCAGAGTACAAAGTGGTTATCGACCCGGATGCAAGTCTTGATCACACAAATGACTTGATCCTTTGGGACTCGATCGAGATGCCTTGGTCACACACAGGTGGCTTTTAAATCGTCCGACTCTCGGCTTTTTCACAGGGCGCGTTGCCTTGCTACTACTGACTCACTTGCTCAAGCTTCTTGGATTTGATCACGAAGCCCTTCAATAACTTGAGATTGGTTCGACCTTGAACCTTTCTACAATCCTCTGTTGGAATGTAGACCCTTTGATTCTTCAAATATTTCCTCTTCAACTGATTGAGGTCGTCTTTCCTTCACGGTAGGTGTTGGATTGATTTCCTTCGAAGTTTTTGGTCTGAGCCTCTTCAGTGACAACTTGTTGTGTATCTGTTTGTGTTTCCGTTTCCACTTCGCCTCCAAGATTCGTTGTGGAGTCAGCTGCAGCATTCTCCGACCAAACTATAGTGGAGAGAGTTTCCCCCTCAGCCGGCACACCAGCTGAGTGACTTGGATTGGGGTCACTCGTCTCCAGACTCCCGGCTGTTCCCTTTGAGTATTTAGCCGTTGGGGCAGGTGGTAAGACACCTTCATTAGGGGTTGGCTCGACTGAGATCCCAAGTTCCCAGTTTCATTGACAGTTCCCTTAATGCCTTCATCAAAGTGAGCATGGGAAGTGGTGGCAGCAACAACGGTTGCAATTCGCTGCACCACTCCCATAGGATCAATCTCCAGCTGTGATTTGGAAGATTCCCCTGGTCCTTCCATTAACCGTTGCTCATGTAGGACCCTAGATTCCCGCATGGCTTGCTGCATTTCCAATTCTTCTGTAGCAGCAGCAAGGTCCAGATCCTCATCACTCTCTGAGAGGATGTCAAGATGAGGATGTGTATGATCAGTGGTTCCAGTAAGGGGACAAATAATGGCCTTCTCACGAGCTTCAGCTTCCTCTGCCAGTCTCTGCTTCTCCTTGTCTTTGAAGATCTGCAATATATCAGTGCAGTTTTCTTCATCCAGTGCTTGACCACGATGGTCAATCAATCCGAAAAATTCAACATTCTTCTTCTTCTTCAATAAACTCCGGTCTTTGGAACTATTCCCTGGATCGACTCAGCTTCCACTTCTTCCATTCTCGCAGACGATTTTCGATGTCTGGATATGGTGGGGATAGGATCATCACATCATCATCTTCTTTATCATCATCTCCCTGTTGCCCTTCCTTTTCAGGAATAGAAGGCAACATACTCTGTTGCTCAACTTCTTCAAAGAAAGATCGGGGGCGGTGGAGATATAGTCTGTCGGCCAGGAGAGTCTCATTGTCTCACTGCTCCTTGTTCTTTAGCTGCCTCTGTCCCACACTGGGTCTTCGACTTGCTTCGTTGATCGGCTTCACAGAGACTTGGCGATTGCATCAATAATCTCTGGAGACTCTACTTCTCCAAATTGCTTTCCATGATCCTTTCCAAATGTGAGTGGCGGACTCACCGTCTTCTCAAGCTCGGCCGCTTGAAGAGTCTTCTCCTTTTGGTCCTTACCAGAGGAATTTCTGGTTCGGATGCAGTTTCCTCCGAGTCCTGGGTGGCGGGGGCCGGTGCTATTGTCTTTTTCTGAGGAGCTGGCCTTCTCGGCTTATCAGTCCTCCTTTTCTTATTCCTTCTCCATTGCGGCTGCGGGCGGGTGACTTACTGTAGGGCAAAAGCGGTTTCTTTTTCTTTCTTTGCGGGCGTGATCTTCTTCTTGTTTGTAGGGGCAGTCTTCTTCTGGGGAGAGGAGGAGACAGCTATTTCTTCAGGGCCAGCTGATTCTCCCTCACTCGTATCAGCTCTCTTGGCGTACGCTCTCTTCTATGCTCCGGAAAGGTTCGATCGGAACATTTTCTTATTTACATGGAACGCCTTTCCATGTCGAAGAGGGACTCCCTTCACTTCCATCATCCGGCCAATCACCAGGCCATATCCCAAAGATCCTCCAAACGAACCATCCTCCTTGAAGGATTTATTCCCAATATTCTGGCAGAGTCTGCTGTATACAAACTCAGACCAGTTCACCTTCTTCTCCTCCATGATCGCAGTCATCACGATCAACTTAGTTTTGGACAGCTGATTAAAGCTTCCAAACTTGATATCTATGCATTTGGCAACAATGTCTAACGACTTGTGGTAATCCTCCTTCACTTCTTACCACCGTGTAGACAACCTTTGCGGCCGCGATCGGGTTTGGCTACTTCATTCCATGCGGCGACCAGATTTACATCCGCTTCGTAGCTCTCCCAAGCACTCCTTCACCGCCGGTAGCAAAAGATGCTCGCCAAATCCTTGGCGGTGATTTTGATTTCTTCCCGTGAACAGAGGACTTGATGCCTCGTCGTGAACTTCAACGTTCACATAGAATCTGCGACCTCTTCCACGTAGGTCATCCGAAACTCCATCGTGAGAAAAGGTTTGATCCAGATTTTTCCAACTTCTCTATATTTTCTTCACAAGGGTTTCGTCGACCCTTGTTTGATTAGACCTTCAAATCCACAGAGACCCCGTGTGGATTTACTTTCCCATCTTGACAAAATCGTAAGTAGATGCCATTTCTTGAAGATTTACCGAACAAAACTTTGAAAATAGGCTTTGAAGGTTTGTAAGGTTTTGAGAGAAAAACTTCTTTCTTTGCTTTTGAGAGAGATGAACAGTTTTGGTAAAGTGAGAGAAAGTCGGACGAAATGGTATATGTATGGGTTATGAAAGGACGTGCGTACGGTTTTTGAAATTTGATCAAGATCAATGGCTCAGGATTTGCACGCCGATTAACATTTAATTTCTCGCATTTAATGCAGCAGCATTTATATCCAATCATAAGCTTGGTATGCAGCTTTTGACTGTACACATCATAATTATGCTGACGTCATTCTTAAAAACATTCCCGCTTAGTAGAAACGACTGCGTTTTTTGTCACTTTGCTCATAACCGACTTAGCTTGCTTCTTAGCTGATTCAACTCTTCTTCTCTCCATTCACATCGTGACTCAGCTGTCAGCCAACTCATTGCAGCTGACTTTCCGATGCGGTTGATTCACTTAGCTGTTTCAAGAGCTCCGCTCTTTTCCCATCTTTTCATGTTCCATCTCTTTTCTTTGAGTCTTCTGAGTGTCAACTCAGCTCAATTAACCCTAATTCATGCTTGAGTTCTTCAAATCTTGATTCACATAATGGTTTTGTGAATATATCGCCTAACTTGCTTATCGGTTGAGATGTATTCCAAAGTGATGTCCTTCTTTTCAACATGGTCTCTTATGAAATGGTATCTGACATCAATGTGCTTTGTTCTTGAGTGTAACACAGATTTTCGGTGATTGCAATTGCACTTGTGTTATCACACATGATTGGAATTTCCTTTTCTTCAACTTCATAGTCTCTCAATTTCTTTGTCTCATCCATAAGACTTGAGCACAATAGTTTGCCACAAACTATGTATTCTCGTGCTTCAGCTTCACCGTGGATGTGGCTATTGAGTTTTGCTTCTTCTTGAACCAGGAAATTAACCTATTTCCAAGCATTTGACATGTACCCTGAAGTACTTTTCCTGTCAACTCTACATCCATCATAGTCAGAATCTGAATAACCAATTAGCTTGAATCCACCTTCCTTTGGATACCATAAGCCAACTTCTTGGCTTCCCTTTAAATATCTCAATATTCTCTTGGCTCATATCATGTGGCTTTCTTTAGGAGCGATTGAAATCTTACACATACACTTACAAAGAAAGGTGATGTCTGGCCTACTTGCTGTGAGATAGAGCAGTGATCCAATGAGTGCTCTATATCTTGTTTGATCCACAGGCTTGCCATCTGCGTCCATATCCATTTTGACTGATGTATTCATTGGTATTTGCATAGAAGACTTCTCTTCCATACCAAATTTCTTCATTAACTATCTGGTGTACTTTGTCTGACTTATGAAGGTTCCATCCTTCACTGTTTTTTACTTGCGATCTGGCGAAATGTCAGCTCTCCCATCATGCTCATTTCAAATTTGCTTTGCATGAGGTTTGAGAATTTATCACACAGCTCTTTTTTTGTGGAACCAAAAATGATGTCATCCACATATATTTGAACAAGCAGTATATTCTTCCCATCTTGAATTCTGAAGAGTGTTCTATCTACTTTGCCTTTTGTGAATCCGTTCTCAGTCAGGAATTGTGATAATGTATCATACCATGCTCTTGGTGCCTGTTTCAATCCATATAGAGCTTTCTTGAGCTTGTACACTTTGTCTCCAAGAGTCTTCTGCTTAAATCCTGGAGGTTGTTCAACATATACTCCTTCTTCCAATAATCCATTCAGGAATGCACTTTTTACATCCATTTGATATACAATGTAGTTCTTGTGTGCAACATAGGCAAGAAACATACTTATTACTTCTAATCTTGCAACAGGGGCAAAAGTTTCATCAAAATATATTCCTTCTTCTTGGCAATACCCTTTGGCTACCAATCTTGCCTTGTTTCTTACCACAGAACCTTCTTCATTCAATTTGTTTCTGAAAACCCATCTGGTACCAATAACATTTTGATGGGTTGGTCTTTGGACCAATTCCCACACTTTATTCCTTTTAAACTGATTCAGCTCTTCTTGCATGGCTTGAATCCAATGTGTGTCATCCAATGCTTGTGACACATCTTTTGGTTCTATTTGAGATATAAAACAAGTGAACATGGCTTCTTGTTGAGCTCTGAATCTGGTTCTTACACCTTCTCTTACATCCCCAATGATTAGGTCTGGTGGATGGTCTCTCAGCCATCTCACATCAGGTTAGAGTAAGTTAGCTGGATTCAGTCGTCCTGCAGTTGTGTTATCTTGAGCAGCTCTCTCATTATCACTTAGCTGCAGATTGTCCAACTGTTTTTGAGATTCAGCTATCTCTTCTTCATCTCGGTTAATTGCTCCAGCTTCAGCTTCAACATAGGGACTCTTCTGCATGGTTGGCTGATTCAGCTTGTCAGCTAACTCTTCAATGTCTTCTTCATTTACCTTGGGTTCATCAAACACCACATGGATGGACTCTTCTGTAACCATTGTCCTCTTGTTGAGTACTCTATAGGCTTTACTTTCAGCTGAGTATCCCAATAAGATACCTTCATCAGCTTTAGCATCAAAAGCCTTTAAATTGTCTTTGCCATTATTGTGGATGAAGCATTTGCATCCAAATATTTTAAAATATGCAACATTTGGCTTTCTCCTTTCCAAATCTCATAGGAGTCTTTGTCACCGTCTTTTATCATGCATCTATTTTGAGTATAGCATCTTTGTGTTTATTGCTTGACCCAAAATCTTTTAAGCGACCCTACTTGACTAACATGGTCCTTGCTTTGCTTCTTTGAGAGTTTTGTTCCTTCTTTCTCGCAACTCCATTCTCTTTGTGGAGTCCTTGTGCATAGATAGTTCATGAGCAATACCATTTTCAATACAATCGAGTTATTATTCCATTGACAAACTCGGTTCCTCTGTCGATCTAATCTTGATAATGGTTTGACTCTTCTCATTTTGAATTCTCTTCATCACCGTGGGTAGCTTCGCAAGGTTTCTTTCTTCTTACACATGAAAATTGTCCATGTATATCTTGAACAATCATCTACTACCACCAAGGTGTATTTTTTTCGCTTATGCTAGCTTTGGTTCAACTGGACCAAATAGATCCATATGTAACAGTGCAATATTCTTGTTGAAGATGGACATGTCTTTTCTTTGAATGATGATTTGATTTGCTTTCCCATCCGCATGCATCACGGACACTCTCCTTCTTGTATCTCTTGAGTCCGGAAGTCCTTCTACAAGATTACTTCTTGCAAGTTTGTTAATAGTTTTGAAATTCGGGTGACTCGGCTTCTTGTGCCACAGCCAACTTGATTCGGTTGTGCTCTTTGCTAGTAGACAAGTGTTTGGTGTTGCAGTTGACCAATCCACCACATACATGTTCTTTTGTCTGCATCCTTGTAGCACTACTTCATTAGATTCAGTGTTCTTGATTTGGCACACTCCCATATTGAATCCAACATTATAGCCCTTGTCACAGAGTTAACTTATGCTTAGTAAGTTGAAATTGAGGCCTTCAACATATGCAACATCTGTAATTTCTAATCTATTTTTCTTGATGGATCCAATGCCTCGTATTTCTCCTGGAGCTTCATTCCCTCCAAATATAACCTTTTCACCTCTAACTTTGTTGAATTTTGATAGATTTTTCTTGTTTCCTGTCATGTGTCTGGAACAGCCACTATCCATGTACCAGGTTCCTTGGCATTCTGTTGTTCCTTGAACCTGCAATCAAGGAAATTAGGTTTTAGGTACCCATACTTGTCTGGGTCCTGAGGGGTTAGTATTGTAAGATGATCCAACCAACTTATAGCCAAATGATTTGACTCTAAGAGGTTGCCATCTATCCGTGCCATAATCATAATTTACTTTGGCAAATTGCTTGGGGGTTTTGGGTTCATACAGCTGTTTCTTTTGTCTGTATGCCTGTGAGTGTGTTTTAGCAATTGCCTTCCTTGGGTAGTTGTGATACCTCTGTGTAGTGTTTGGGTGCATATGTGTGCTGAGGATCGCTTTTTTGCCTTTGGAATGGCCTTTGCTGAGTTCTAGGCCTTTGCCATCTAGGCATGTATTCCATAGATCTTTGCTGGTTTTCCACATTGTACCAATCAGCTTGGTTTGGGTAATTTCTACCATTCCCATCATATGTGTTCCTTTTATAGAATTTCTGGGGTTTTTGGTAGCTCTGTTTTTTCTTTACAAAGTACTTTCTATTTGGAATTTGCTGAGGAACTCATCTGGATTTCTTCTCAGTTGTCCACTCAGCATACTCAACTGGTTGTTTTCCTTTTCCTTTATAACCAAGGACAGTTTGGTTGTGATTGTGCTTTGGAATGAATGTGTGTGCACTATTTGGAGTTTTGGATTTTTGAGATGCTTCATTGCTTGAAGATCCTTTTTCCAAAATCACTTTGGGAGCTTGACTTAGCATAGAGGAATTAAATCCTAAGCCTGTCTTATCTCCACATTCTCTTTGGCTCATAATAAGATCATCCAAAGATTTAGATGCCTTAGTGAATGAGGCAATCACATTTTTGAGGTCATTTTCCCTCTTTTCTATAGCAGCTATCTCTGCTATTAACTTAGCATTTTCAGCCTTTATTTCTTTATTCTCATCAGCTATGTGACTCAGAGTACTCAGCTCCTTAGTCAGCTGTGAGTTTTGGCTTTTGAGTTGGCTGTTCTCCTCATTTAGTAGTGTGTGTGAGGACTTAATGTGCTCAAAGTCTTTCATCGTTTTGCCTAATGAATCATAAAGATTAGTGGGTGATGAAGTGTGTGTGTCACAATCACTATCACTAGAATCTAAGTGAGATGAGTTAGAATGTACCTCGTCTTCTTGGTCAGTTCGGTCTTGTTCTTTGGCCATTAAACATATCAAGGCTTCTTCTTCGGAGTCACTTGAGTAGTCAGATTTACTACTCTCCAAGTCTGCTGTGTCTTTTGACTTGGCTGTCTCAGCAGCCTCTGCAGCTAACATTGCCTTTTTCTTTTCTTGTCTTCTTTCTCTGAAGACTTTTCTTTCCTCTTCATTCCTGTATTTGTTCACTACAGGATATGGGCAATCAATGGCATAGTGGCCGGGTTGCCTCTGCGGTTCAAAGATAGAATCTCAACTTTCTCGATCGCTCTTTCCATTCTTGGATTGTCGATTCTTTGGTATTCGATCTTTTGATGCTCTCGCTCTCTTGGGTGGCCTATCTTCCCTTGACTTGGAGGAGCCGAGTGTCTTCGGAAGATTCACCTTTGCCTCTTTTGTAGTTCTTGTTGAAGAATTTGTTGAACCTTTTAACCATCAGGGCAATCTCTTCTTGGTCAATGACTTCTTTGACTTCAGCTCTCTTCCCATCATTGACTATTAGAGCAGCTGTTTTGGGCACAGCTGTCTCTTCTTGATCTTTTCTTCTCAGCTCAAATTCATAGGCTTTGAGATCCGAGAATAACTCATGGTTAGATGTTTTTGATAGATCCATGGAATGTCTCAAGGCCATGACTTTCATTTCCCACTCACCGGGAGACTTCTTAGAATCTTCATACACATCTCTTTCTCGTATATATTCTTTCCCAAGTCTTGTGATTCATTGGTAATTTCGGTGAATCTAGCATCCAATCGATCCAAGGTTTCTCCTGCAAGCATCTTAAAATTTTCAAATTTTTGTACAAAGAATCGATAGCTTATTTTCCTTGATTTGCTCGAGCCTTCACAAATCAAAGTTAGCTTATCCTGATTTCTTTTGCGATCTTGCGGATTTAACTTTGTTGAACATGGCTTTGTCCAAAGTTTTGTAAAGAATGTCCTTGGTTTTTTCTGTCATCATTTGTCCATTCAACTCTTGGTTTTTCAACCATAGTCGGTGCAGGGAGCAACATCCTCTTCTCCTTCAATGCAGCCACCTTGCGATTGTGTTCATTTTTAAAATTTGCGAAAGTGGCCCATCTTCTATTACTATCCACATTTCATCGTGTAATGCCGATAGATGAGCCTGCATACGAATTTTCCAATCATCAAATTCCTCAATTGTGAACATAGGGATGCGTGTCAAATTTGCTTCCATGATAATAACTTTGCTGAATAAAAGAGTTTTGAAAGATCAAGTGCTAAAGCAAGCTTTGAAAGATTGGAGATCTAGTTCGATTACCGGTCACGAGAAGGCTCAATGAACCAACCGCTCTGATACCACTTGTAGGTCCCATAGGGTGTGAGAGTAAGGTTTAGAAGGGGGCGTTGAATAAACCTTACCAACTTTTCGATTTAGTCCTTTTAAAATAGTTCAGAGTTAATACTTCACAGCTAAGTCCTTGATGGACAGCTAAGTCCTTGATGGACAAACTAAGTTAGTTAACCAAACAGAGTTAGCCACTCAACTCACTGACTCGAGCCGTGATTGTTGATAGAATAACTCACCGCTTAGTCTAAGGTTTAACTCAACCGTGATATGTTTTTATTGGAAGACTTAATACCCTTGAATTTGGTTTAAGTTTGTTTTGACACTTGGTTTTAGCACTTTGTTAAATATCAATTGGATAGCAAATTTATCGTGAGATATAAAATAATATGCACTTGAAGTCTTTGAAATGTAAATGACACAATAAATTTTATAGAGGTTCGAAGATGGGGTAATTCTTCTAATCCTCTCTTCTCCAACTCCTGGAGGAATCCACTAAGTATTGATCGGTACAAAGTGGTTATCGGTCCGGATGCAAGTCTTGATCACACACGGTGACTTGATCCTTTGGGACTCGATCTGAGATGCCTTGGTCACACAAATGTAGCTTCTCGTCGACTCGGCTTTTTCACAGGGCAGTTGCCTTGCTACTACAGCTCACTTGCTCAAGCTTCTTGGATTTGATCACGAAGCCCTCCAATAACTTGAGATTGGTTCGACCTTGAACCTTTCTACAATCCTCTGTGGAATGTAGACCCCTTTGATTCTTCAAATATTTCCTCTTCAACTGATTGAGGTCGTCTTTCCTTCACGGTAGGTGTTGGATTGATTTCTTTCGAAGTTTTTGGTCTGAGGATCAAGCTTGAATGATTTGAGAATATTTTGTAGGTTACAGCTCAATTGATAGCTTGAGTGTTCGTAGTCAAGGTAACCTCTGTCTCTTTTTTTTTTTAAATTGATTCCTCACCCTTTTATAGTGTTCTTTTGAAAATCTGCCCGTTGAAGAGATATGCTAGTTTTCAAAAGACACTTGTGGTCATTGGCTTGTCTTGTTGCAGTCCTTGAAATTGACATTTCCTCGTATTGAATGAACCTTCACCTTTTCGAGTTCGACACGTGTGATGTCTTCCCATTGGTTTATTCCTTTTGCACGCTTCGGGATGAGCACTTTAAGAAAGGCGATGGAAGTATTACTTGTTTAAGTAACTTTCTTGACTTTTGTGCAACGGATCCTTTTCGATTGTCTTGACTTGATCATAGCTTCTTTAACTTCCCGGATGACTTGAGTCAACTTCCAATCATTGGATGACTCATCTGTCACTTCAACTTGAGACTTGGCTATCTTGGGTTCACTTGACTGACACTTCTCACAGGTGCATCTCAGCTGATACTTCTCCAGTCGAGTTCTTGTCTTCTCTTCCTTGCCATACTCAGCTGCCTCACAGCGGAGTCTTCATTCTAGTCTCTAGTTGTCTTCTTGCATATTTAGCCATAGCTGACTAAACTCAGCTCGAGCAGCCTTATCTATTACAATGCAAATTACAAAGAAAATTGGGTGTCAACTTTCTAGTCTAAGTTTTACATGGCATTCATCAAAATCTAAAAATAAATTTCCCAACAAACCTCATTATTGGACTTGAAATTTTCAGCCTTTAGTTGAAAAAAAAATAGAAATGATTTGTTTTATTTCATTTTTCTTTTGTGATTTGATCTTGTTAAAGAGAAGGAAAATACCTTTATTTTCGGACTGAGATTTAACCCTATACAAAAACGAATTTTCTGGATATTTTGAGCTATATTTGAAGCAAAACTTTGTTGCCTACTTGTAGATCAATGTCTTAGCTTTCATTTGCAACTTGAATCATGTTAATTGAAGTTTTGTAGACCAAGTTATACCTCAAATAGTTTATTGTGCCAGAAATCCGAAAAAAGACGCCTGACCTTCAGTAATATCACTTTTTGACCTATTTTTAGTAAGAATTGGGACTTGCTTGTTCGAGCAACATTTGTAGATAATTGTCTTAGCTTTCTAACGGTATACGAATCACAAAAATCGTATGTTTCGTTGAAGAGATATAGTTGAATTACGAAAACTGCTACAACAAAGAATTTTCTGCGAATTTGGTGTTCTTGGTAAAATAAAAGATTTATGTGTAATTAGTGTAGTGTGTGAAAGAAAAATTTTGAAGATTAGCTTAGTGTGTGTTCTTGGTGTTCTTGGTGAAATTTAAAGAATTGTGTGTCCTTGATGTTCTTGGTGAAATTTAAAGAATTGTGTGTTCTTGGTGAAATTTAAAGAATTGTGTGTTATTGGTGTTCTTGGTGAAATTTAAAGAATCGTGTGTTCTTGGTGTAGCGTGCGTAAGAAGGATGTAATAAGTTTAATCCTTGAATTAAGGAGATATGTTGGGATATTTGCAAGTTGATGATTATGGTAGTAGGATGATTAAATATGATGATTTTTGACTTTATTTTTAATTTTAAGTTATATATGATTTTTGATGATTTAATCTTGATATTAATGACTTAAGAAGATTTTTAGAAGTTGTATAATTGATTGTTGGAGAAGAACTTAAGATAGTTGATAAATTTCATCAATTTAGAATTTTTGGTCTCATTATTTCATTATTGGTTAAAATTAGATGCCTAAAGCCTTAAGGATGATTTTTGATGAAAACTCTTATTTTCTAAAAGTGATTTTGAGGATAATAAGTTGATGAAATATTTACTGCTCAAAATTAGAGAACCGGAAAAATTGAATAGAGCTCGAAAAACGGAGAATTATGTCCCGCCGGATCCGACTACCGTCCACCGGAGGTGGCGGTGCCAGAGCAGTTGCGGTTGATTGGAATTGGGATAAGAATGATGAATAATGACCGATTTGACATAAAGTTGATGTGAGATGAATAGTGACGTAAATAGTAATGAGATGTGACATGAATAGTGATGTGATGTGACTTGTACTTGGCACGCAAACCAATGTAATCTTATCGAGTTATTTAACGTTAAGTATTAAGTCAATAAGTTCGGGTTTAGTGAATAAGATATTTTCGAGATTTTTCGAGATGACATATCATATTTTAAGATAATCAAGAATTTTAATTCGAGATAAGATTTTATAGGTTAAGGTTTCGATTAACCGGGATTTCCATCTGAAATGAGTCGTTAGAAGAATTATTTGATTTAGGTGATTAATTAAGGATTAATTGAATTTAAGTGACTTTGACTTTAAGTTGACCGTTGACTTTTGACTTTGGTCAACTATCATTTTTTAAAGCTCTTTAAAAGGGTACCGAACACCCGATTATGCAATAATTGACTTTAGGAACTTTTAGATTTTACTTAGCTCGAGAGAATAAGTTATTTGATTATTATTACATTGCCCTATGTCATTTAAGTTGAAGAATTAATTGTGTTAGGTGCGGCGCAATCGGATACAGACTCATTCAAACAAATACATCACTAGCATTCTATTAAACTTAAAAGGTGGGTAAACTTCTGATTTTGTAAGCATGTCGTACTGTTATATTATATTTGTCAACTTTTTATAATTGCTAAAATGTGCCTACGGGCTATTTATAAACTGCCAACGGATGGGGGATGACCCTTCGGTGTCAGAAAAGGTCGAGAGCCATATGTAAGCTGCCAACGGGTGGGGGATGACCCCTCGGTGTCGAGAAAAAGGCCGAGAGCCATATGTATCTTTGCCAATGGGGGGATACCCCTCGGTGTCAGAAAATGATTTTTATTGCATTATGATTATTTGATCTATATAGTGTAACTGCTTACGCTTCCCACTGAGTTTCACAACTCACGCCTTCAAATGTTTTTACATTTCAGATAATGATGATGAACCGGGAGCTGAGGCGTAGGGGTTTGGCATCGTGGGGCGTTGTTCTATATTTCCCAAATATTTAAAATTACCTGTGTTTTGAGTAAACAAATTATGGTGATGTAATATGAATTTATTAATGCGTAACTCTTATCAAACCATTATCACCTTTGTTACTCTTAAGTTTATTTGAGAAATTTTTAAGCCCACATTTTAGCATTTAAATTATTATTTTTTTATGCTTCTGCAAACTATTTATAAATACTCAAGTGTACCACAGTGATGTTCCTAATCGAAATGGGTTAGAGGCGTTACAAGTGGTATCAGAGCCAGGTTCCAAACCGTGGAAATGTACCCCAATGCTCTACTTGCCAGAAGTACCACTTTGGCGAGTGCTTAGCTAGGAAAGGACTATGTTTTAAGTGCCACCAACCGGGGCACAGGATTGAAAACTGCCCAAATACGGGAAATCAGGCCCCATCAGGGAATAAGAATGGGAGGCCCTCAACAAGGCCCAGGACGTTCCCAAGACAAGAAGGGGAAAGCTCGTGTTTTCGCTCTGACTAATGAAGAAGCGCCAGAGGAAAACGAAACCATGACAGGTATGTTACCTATATTTCACATACCTGCACTTGTATTATTCGATACTGGAGCTTCACATTCATTCATGTCTGAGAACTTTAGGAGAAAACTTGGACTAAATCTGTTGTGATAATAATGAAGCACTAGAAGTAAGTATTCCTCAGGAGAAACTATTAAGACTAAGAAAAACTCAGAGAGAAGTGGAACTTACTATTAGTGGTCAAGAAATGAAAGATGATCTGTATGTGCTAGAAATGAGAGACTTCGATGTTATATTGGGTATAGATTGGTTAAGTAAGAACCGAGCCACTATTAAATGTTATGATAGAGAAATTGAATTTGAAGGATCAAATGGGAATCGATTTGTCTTTCATGGAGCAAAGACCAACACTAGAGTAAAGATAGTGTCAGCAATAAAAGCTATCAGAATGCTTCGAAAGAGAGATTGCCAAGGATTTTTGGTGAACATAAATGGGAAATAGACGAAGGAAAGGAAGGCAACGGATGAAACAGTGGTTAAGGAATTTTTAGACGTATTCCCGGATGATTTACCAGGGATTCCCCCAGATCGTCAAGTTGAATTCACCATAGATTTAGTGCCAGGAGCGGCACCAGTGTCTAAGGCACCATACAAAATGGCGCCTAAGGAATTACAAGAACTAAAGATCCAAATCCAAGACTTGTTGGATAAGAAATTTATCCAACCTAGTATTTCACCTTGGGGAGCGCCAGTGCTATTTGTGAAGAAGAAAGATGGATCTTTTAGAATATGCATAGATTATCGAGACTTGAATCGGCTAACTATCAAGAATAAATTTCCTTTGCCTAGGATAGAAGATCTGTTCGATCAATTGAAGGGAGCCAGTGTGTTCTCCAAAATTGACTTGAGATCAGGATACCACCAATTGAAGATCATTGATTGTGATATCCCTAAAACAGCATTCAGAACAAGATACGGTCACTTTGAGTTTACCGTTATGCCTTTTGGATTATCGAATGCGCCAGCCGTGTTTATGGATTTGATGAATAGGGTGTTTCATCCTTATCTGGATAAGTTTGTTATTGTCTTCATAGACGATATTTTGATATACTCGCAAGATAAGGAACAACATGAAGAACATCTCCGCATTGTGTTAGAAACGTTGTGGCAGGAGAAACTTTATGCCAAATTCAGCAAGTGTGAATTTTGGCTAGACAGGGTTGTGTTTTTAGGACACATTGTTACTGCCAATGGAATTGAAGTAGATCCATCCAAAGTGGAGGCAGTATTGAATTGGAAAGCACCGACTAACGTAGGAGAAGTGCGAAGTTTCTTAGGGTTAGCTGGATATTATAGAAGATTTATCCAGGATTTCTCAAAAATCGCCAAGCCACTTACACACTTGACCAAGAAGAGTGAGAAATTTCAGTGGACCGACCAGTGTGAAAATAACTTTCAAGAGCTTAAGCAAATATTAGTAACAACTCCTATTTTGACAATTCCAGATGGAACCGGAGGATTTGTAATTTATATAGATGCGTCAAAACTAGGATTAGGATGTGTGCTAATGCAAAATGGCAAGGTCATTGCATATGCCTCAAGACAGTTAAAAACGCATGAACAGAACTACCCCACTCATGACTTGGAACTAGTGGCAGTAGTTCACGCCTTAAAGATTTGGCGTCATCATCTTTATGGTGGGAAGTGTGATATCTTCACGGATCACAAGAGCTTGAAGTACTTCTTCACTCAGAAGGAGTTGAATATGCTTCAGAGGAGGTGGTTAGAATTGGTGAAGGAATATGATTGTACCATTCAATATCACCCTGGAAAGGCAAATGTTGTGGCAGATGCACTCAGTAGAAAGAACATCGGGCAGATTGCAGCTTTGCTCACACAACAAGAATCAATATTAAGAGACTTTTCCAATCTAAGGTTGGAAATTTTGAGACCACCTAATCAGGCAGATGTCATGATTTCATCCTTAACAATACAGCCAACCTTAAGGCAACGAATAAAGGATGCTCAGAAAATAGATATTTTTCTCAACAAGATGAAGCAACGGGTACTCACAGGAAGCATTCAGGGATTTGCAATTGCAACAGATGAAACGCTAGTCTATGATGGAAGATTATGCGTGCCAAAGGATGAGGATTTGAGAAAGGAAATTCTTGATGAAGCTCACAATACACCTTATACTGCTCATCCAGGAGGAACGAAGATGTTTAGAGACTTGAGAGAAATTTTCTGGTGGAGGAATATGAAGCGGACAATAGGAAAATTTGTGGAGAGTTGTCTCATTTGCCAGCAAGTGAAGGCCGAACATCAGAGACCATCGGGATTATTGAACCCCCTGGATATTCCCGAATGGAAATGGGAACACATTACTATGGATTTCGTGACAGGACTACCAAGATCCGTAAAGAAAAATGAGGCAATTTGAGTTATCGTGGACAGACTCACGACGAGCGCACATTTTATACCTGTAAGGATGACTTTCACTATGGATCGTTTTGCTCAGCTTTACATTGAGAAGATTGTTAGCCTTCATGGAGTGCCAGTATCTATTGTATCAGACCGTGATCCTCGTTTCACATCAAAATTTTGGAAAAGTCTGCATGCAGCTATGAAGACGAAGCTTAAGTTCAGCACCGCATATCATCCGCAAACGGATGGTCAGTCAGAATGAACAATTCAGACATTGGAATACATGCTTAGAACAGTTGTGTTGGATCTTGATGGAAGGTGGGAGACATATCTACCACTTGTGGAATTCGCTTACAATAACAGTTACCAAGCTACTATCAAGATGGCACCATATGAAGCATTGTATGGAAGGAAGTGCAGATCACCATCTAATTGGGATGAAGTTGGTGAACGTAGGATTTTTGGACCCGAGATTATTGAGAGAACTGTTGGAGTGATTGCTAAGATTCGAGACAGAATTAAGGCAGCACAAGACCGACAGAAAAGTTATGCCGACAGAAGAAGGAAGGACCTACAATTTGAAGTAAATGACAAGATATTTCTTAAGGTTGCACCCTTGAAAGGAGTTGTTCGTTTTGGGAAGAAAGGGAAGTTGAGACCACGGTATATTTGACCATTTGAAATTTTGGATAGGATAGGAGATGTCGCTTACCGTTTGGCACTACCTCCAGAATTTGCAGCAGTACATAACGTGTTTCACATATCTATGCTTAGGAAGTACATTGCTGACCCAAGTCACATCATTAACCATGAGGAACTTGATGTCAGTAATAACCTTGCTTATGAGGAGAGCCCTGTCGCTATTTTGGGAAAGAAAGTACATAAGTTGAGAAATCGAGAAGTACCCCTAGTATTAGAACAATGGAGCCGACATGGTAGGGAAGAGGCTACTTGGGAGAGAGAGGAAGAGATCATAGCTAAGTATCCAAACATTCATAACTAAGTAAGTCGAATTTCGAGGACAAATTTTTTTTTAAGTAGGGGAGGTTGTGACGACCCAACCCTTTTTAATTACATGAAACTTTTAAATTAATATTAATGAATAATATTGCATCAAATATCTAGTTTATATTTTAATGTGCGATTTACTCACTTTATGCATTTTATTTATTTTGAGTATTCGGGAACCTATTGCGCCCCTAACTACGATAATGGATATGAATGGACATCACGATGACGTATTATGGATATTATCATGGAGTTTCAGAGTTAAATTTTAGGATCCATATTTTTAGACCGATTAAGTGACTTTTCAGAGATTTCCACTAAAGTGTTTATTTATATTTTTGGATTTAGAGACTAAAATTTCTACCTCACATTTTATTAGTATTACTGACCATCTAATTTATGAAAAACGAGTTTTAATTAACTCTCAGGATTTTTAAAAATAATAATAGCTTACTTAAGGATTTTCAAAATATTAATTTTTTTAATAATTTTAAAAGAGGGCAAAATGGATTTTTCTACCCCAAGCCCTCTTGTTTTTTTTATAAAATCCCCCAACACCCTTACTTCACCTTCACACTCCATACTTAGAACAAAAATACTCCATTGTTGAAGAAAGCTTCAAAGGTAATATTTTCTTCATATTTTCTTTATTTCTTGTCTTTTCTTTAAATCTTTTTAGGAGGATGATCCTATGCTATAATAAATCATAGAAATGAACTTTGATGATGAAAATATCTAGATTAAAACCTCATTTTGTGGAGCTTTAAAATTCAGCCCTTATGATTATTTTATATAAATAATTTTTGTTTCACTTTTTATTTATAAATTGTGTTATATCTAACTAGTAGGAGCATGATTATATGTTTTAATGTTATTTTAAAAATAAAAAATATTCCTTTATGGACCAGGTTATGGACGTTCAAAAAAAAATTAAGTTGATGATTTGGTTAATTTAAGCATGTTTAAGTGTAGTTTAGTGATTTAAGGTGATAATTCTAGATTTTGTTTTTGATTTAGAGTTTTATTTAATTTATGATGATTTAAGTATGATATTAATATTTTAAGATGATATTTAGAAGATGTTTAAGTAATTGTTGGAGAAAAATTAAAAGTAGTAGATGAACTTAAATATTTAGTGATTTTTGGTTTCTTTGATTTACCATTTTTGAAGATAAAAGCTTAAGGATTTGAGGATGGATTTTTATGAACATAATCAGTTTTAAAAGTGATTTTTGAGGTTAAAAGTGATTAAAATTTAGTCCTTAAAGTTAGAGAATCAGAAATATCGAATGGAGGGCGAAAAACGGCGAAATACACCCCGTCGGGGCCAATCGCCGGCCACCGGAGGTGGCGGCGGCACCACCGACTGAGGGTGGACGGTTTTGGCAGTGGTGGAGGTGTAGGAGGGCTGCCATAGTGAGTAGGATGAGTAGATAGGTTGGTAGGGTGGGTGGTTGATAGGTAGCTATAGAAATTTATGAAAAATCGACCGATTTGACGTAAAGGTGATGATGAAACATATATTTTTTCTTTCACGCAAACCAATGCTACTTTTTGAAAAGTCGATGTTAAGTATTAGGTTAGTAGGTTTGGGTTACGAGGCGATGAGATAACAAAGTGACGTAAAGTGATTTTTCGGGAAATGTGAAATTTCGGAAGGATTTTCTTTAAAATTTATGTGGCAAAGATAATTATGAGAATTTTCGAGACGAGGTGTTATTTTTGAATAAGTAGAGTTCAAAGTCGATTTATGATTTTATAGATTAAGGATTCGATTAATCGGAAATTTTATCTAAAACGGGTAGTTAGTCGATTAATTGTTTTTAGGTGATTAAATACGGATTAATTGAATTGAACTTGTCATACTTTGACTTTGATTTTATGTTGACTTTGACCATTGACTTTGACTTTGAATTTTTGACTTTGACCATTGACTTTGGTCAACTTTTATTTTTTTTAAGTTTTTAAAATGGAACCGAAAACCCTATTGTTTTTAGGATACTTGACTTTATGGAACGTATTAGATACACTTAGCATAAGAGACTAAATTATTCAATAAGTATATATTTTGTCCTATGTCATTAAGTTGAATAATTTAATTGTGTTAGGTGCGGCGCAATCGGATACGGTCTCATACATCAATTTCATCACTAGCATTCTATTAAACTTCAAAGGTGGGTAAACTTCTGATTTTGTAAGCATGTCGTACTGTTATACTATATTTGTCAACTCTTTATAACTGCTAAAATGTGCTTACGGGCTATTTATAAGCTGCCAACGGATGGGGGATGACCCTTCGGTGTCAGAAAAGGCCGAGAGCCATATGTAAGCTGCCAACGGGTGGGGGATAACCCCTCGGTGTCGAAAAAGGCCGAGAGCCATATGTATCTTTGCCAACTGGGGGGGATACCTCTCGGTGTCGAAAAATGATTTTTATTGCATTATGATTATTTGACCTATATAAAGTGTAATCGCTTACGTTTCCCACTCGAGTTTCACAACTCACGCCTTCAAATGTTTTTACATTTCGGATAATGATGATGAACCGGGAGGCGAGGCGTAGGGTCCGACATCGTGGGGCGTTGTTCTATATTTCCCAAATATTTAAAATTTCCGTGTTTTGAGTAAAATAAATTATGGTGATGTAATATGAATTTATTAATGCGTAACTCTTATCAAACCATTATCACCTTTGTTACTCTTAAGTTTATTTAAGAAATTTTTAAGCCCACATTTTAGTATTTAAATTATTATTTTTTTATGCTTCCGCAAACTATTTATAAATACTCAAGTGTACCATAGTGATGTTCCTAATCGAAATGGGTTAGGGGCGTTACAAACATCATTTGGGGGGGTGGCACAAGAACTCTGCGCGCTTCTCACTCGTTCAACCAAGCATTAATCTCATCTCTACCAATACTATCGTCCAAGGACATGTTCGATGAGTCGTCAGTAGAAAGATCATCAAATAGTAGAGGCTCGTCTGGATAGTGACCGCTATTTGGACCAAAGTCTATCTTAGCAGCTTGTTTGGAAGTGAAAGTCGTCTCACAGTTTTCAAACATTGCGAACCCATTTGTTCGGAAATAACGGTAGATGTTCGTCTCCTATACATTGCCAAAAAAATATGTCAGAAAATGCGAAATTCTTTTTAAAAAATAAAACTTCAATAAAAATACACAAATAATAATAAAGTAAAATTTAACCTTCCGATCATTCTCCCAGTAACCAACAGTCACGTGTACTTTGTTCCTATCCCCATTGAACTCAACCCATGGTAAATTTATAAACTCTTTGAACTGATTATATTGACATCATAGTTGATGATTTTTTTTCACTTTATCAACATTGTAGTCCCGGTTCACTCTTGCGTTGAGTACCCCCGCTACCTCTGGGAATAGGCGGTTGAAAACGACCCCATCATTTAGGTTGACATGTTCCCTGCATAATCCAAAGAATATATTGAAGCAGTTGGCCTCATCTACGTCCATCCAAGCTTCGCCCCGTATGTTCGCTTTCACAAGTTGGTTTCGAGTCTTCACCATCGTGCCTGACATACATGCAAGATAAAAAAAAATATGGTTAAATTGACAAATTCACTGGTTTAGACGTAAAGAACTAAACTACATATATGCATGTTTCCATATATGGAATTTTTGTCAACAATAATTAAATTTGTTGCCTAAAGAAATAGTAAAGTCGTCAATGGCCTTTTTTGGTATAAATAGAAAGCTGAGTTATATTGAGCAAACTCAGAATGTAGGACCGTGTGTTTCCTCAATTTTATTCGGACCGTATGCTTTTTGGTTAGAGCTTGTATAAATTTTTTGTACCTTTCTTAAAAGAGACAGTGCGTGTGTTAGTGTGTGTTTGAAACTGATAAGGTGTTTGTGTGGGTGTTTGTGAATAGATTGTTAATTTATAGACTTCAATTCCAACACTCAACATCTCCACATTAACACAAGTAGGTGGCATTAAATAATTAGACCGATCGATTGAGTTTGTTTATGAAATTGGAAATGGTGATGTTGCAGTTGATTTAAGTGGGTTGGTGTTTTATTAAATACATGCAATCTTTAAAATTTGGTAGGTCTCCTTAATTAATTCATAGTGGCTGACAACTTTTATGCTCAAACAAATCTAAATTCGGATATTCTGCAAGTAACTAGAGAATATATCTGCGTCAATATCTTTTGCTTCTGTCAGAAGCAATTTAAAGCATTTTGTAATGCTATATGCATTGAAGTTGTTAGGTGGCATTCATACCATACTTGAACATTGTACAATATCTTTGAATAACAAAAAAAAAAAGAAAAAAAAATTGCACATTAACCGTCCAAGCTTTGCAACCTCCTGTGATTGAATTTTACATAGTGCATAAATCGTAATTCCATCATAATCGGAGACTTTACAAATCGTACAAATAATTAGCAATAAATAATTGATTATCACAAATATTAACACAATGCACAATCAATCATCCTATTTTGCCAAAAATACCAGATTAAGATAACATTCAAACGTCGCTACATTCCATACCAGACAACAAGTTCGATATAAACACATTTACAAATTGACCAATAGTTTGTGGACCAAATTGCAAAAAAAAAAAAAAACTTGCCTTTTTTGCATATAACATCAATACAACTTCATAAAGTGCTACAGTATGTTACCAGATGTTTGAGTCGTTCAAAAAGTGCTATTATAATAGCAACTAACCGATTTGCCAAAATATGATGCTAGTTAACGGTTTAGGCCAGCTTAACAAAAACATGTAGGAGACAAAAAGGTCCGACAATTGTGACAATCGTACGACTAAAGTTTTCCTTCGAGTATCATCTTTACCATCACGACTTTGTTTTCATCCGATAGGCTGAAAAAGACGTCAAGGTCCTTCGTCTTGTTGCCCAATTGAGTTGCAACAACTAGTTTCTCCTCGACCGACAGAAAGGCCATTGAGTCAAGAGCATCAAATATCGATTTTCTTGGCGATGAAGCGTCTTGCTCTTAGCCAATTCGTTTGGCAATTTCGCCCAACTTAGCCTCAGTTTTGCCACAAAATTTTTCCATAAAGATTTATAAAACGGTCTTCTGCTTCAGCTTTGTACTTTCATTTCTGCTTTGATTTGCTTTTGTTGCTAGGGCGACTATTGTAACACCCTAGTTTTGAAAAATGCAACTACGAATAATAATACTCACAAATGACTAAGAATCTAACGGAAACGAGTCAATCATATTTTTTTTTCAACGAATAAAATAACTAACTTAAATAAAAATTTCATCATCCATAAATTGAAACAAAACCAGTACACTGTATGTTTTATAAATACGAAAGGATTAAAAGATCAACATCGTTCATGAAATTCTACTACTAATAAAATTCGACAAAAACAACTGTCATGATCAATTCACCCGCCACGCGCCACGCCGGACTCCTCAACCTGAAAGGGGTAAAATTATTGGGGTGAGTTATCGTCAACTCAGTGGGGAAACAATTGTTCAAGTCAAATACGCATGTATAACAGTTAGCACAAATTTTCACGGAAAAATATCATAGTCTCAAGTACAGTTAAGTACAAATAGTCTCAAAGTCTCATGTACATTTAAGTATGAATAGTCTCAAAGTCTCGCGTACAATTAAGTACAAATAGTCTCAAAGTCTCGCGTACAATTAAGTACGAATAGTCTCAACATCATGCATCATATTTATCATGAATATGTAAGTCCAAGCGGCTACGATAATCTAGAGGGCGGTGAATAGATTATCTCCATCTTTTCGATTTTGCCCTCTTTTTCAAACCGAATGCTCAAACACAATAATAAAGGTGCGGAATGTAAACAACACACGTCGATTTATAGAGGTTCAACCCACCTAGGGCCTAATCTCTACCACCCCAAAGATATCCGGGATGGATTTTAAAAAGAAAAAGGATTTTATTAATTACCAAAATTAATACAACACCAACTTACAACAACACCTTGAAGAGCACCACACTCTTCTTCAACACCACCTTTGAGATTACCACAATCTCTCTTGAAGATTACCACAATCTCCAACGGCACCTTGTGAAGATTACCACAATCTTCAACCTTGAAGAATACCAAATTCTTCAACACCTCAACAAGAAGATTACCACAATCTTCTTACACCTAACACCTAGTTCACCCAAGTGTGTTCTTACCACAAGAACACTCACAAGGATATCTTGTGTTTGAATGACGACCACGAATTCAAGATTACAACTCGATAATGAATAATACAATTGAGTGCAAGTGTAATCAAGAATAGCCTAGACCTCAAGAATGTGAAAGTGAATAGCTAGGCAAATTACAACAAGAAATAAGACAATGTAAGAACAAGTATATTCTTGAGTGTATCTTGTTGTGTTGTAGTTTTTCTCTCTTGTTGTGTTGCTTCAATTCTTCCTCTATTTATAGAAGATGTCTTGTACATGATAGGCTCCTCTTGGGGACATGAATTCTATAAAAAATACCAAGACAATTGAAGAAAAGAACTGTTAGAAATCAACCCCTTAAATCAAGGAAAAGTTGTCTGTAAACTCAACGGATAGTTTGTTGTCAAAAGAGGGGTTCGAACGGTCGCGCAGAGATAAGTTGAAATTGAATTCTCTGCAAATTTTACACAGGGGGACCGGTCGAAAGGGGGTTCGACCGGTCGCCCTTATGTTGGACCGGTCGAGGGAGACATAAATCAAGAAACAGAAGTTCCTGTCCTTCGAGGGGCCCTCTGTCCCTTTTTCTGTTCCAAAAACTCAACACAGGTACGGGTTGCCCTATAGGGCGACCGGTCGAGCCTGAAACATAAGTGTTGTCCAATTATATATCGAAAATAAACTCCAAGAAATACTCCGAAAAATAGTAAAAACATTTTAGACCGATCGGGAGTATTAGGACAACATTCAGGGACATAGTTTTGATGTAAAAACATTTTGACATAAAATCATTAAAAGCGTTGTCCATTTTAGTCTAAAACAAACTTGAAGAAATACTTGGAAAATATTAAAACCATTTTAAATCATTTAGGAGTATTTGGACAACCTTAAAAAATATTGTCTTGGTAAGAAAACAAAATCATCAAAATCATGATAAAACCATTTATCAAACAGAATATGCAACTAACAGTTAAAACAAGGCATTTAAATTAAACAAAAGCAATAAAACCCCACCTCAAATAAAGTGCAGAAATACGAACGCGTGCTTGCTTGAAAATTTAAACCTCATAAGAATGATTTCCTACAATTAAAATAAAATAACTTAAATAATACTTTTTAAGAAATATAACTAAAAGGGATAAAAAAAAAAAGAAAGAAAAAAAAGAGTTTTGAATTGCATAATTTGAAAATGAAAAGAAAAACATATATATATACTAGGAATTGATGTTACTGCTCGGTCAAATCACTATAATCAGAAGTCAAAAATGGGCTTTTTGAAATGGAAAAAAGAGGACTTGGGGTGAAAGTTGTAATTTCTCATAATTCATGTACTAAAATCCCTCATAAAGCTAAAATCCATTTGCAGACCCCCTTAACTTATTCAACAGTCAACACCTCACCCTCTCAAATTGTTCCCACCCTTTCTTTTCTTAGTTTGCTCTCAAACTCACTCTCATACTAATATTTTCTTGGAAAAAAAAAAAACAAGCTTGCAAGTCCGCAACTAAGTCCTCTCCCTCAATTTCAAAAAAAAACAATTCCTACCTCTCGACACCCTCTTCCTCCCTCGGCCTCACTCTGAAATTCTTCTCTCTCTCTCTCTCTTTTTTTTTTAAACTCCGCCTCTTCCTAGTCTGTCTCACCCGTTTCTCTCTCGCCTTTCACTCAGTCGTCTATCAATCTCTTGCAACCCGCGGACGGAGTCGACGGTGTATTTGGGCGATGGAGAGAGGTAAGCGAATTTGGCTTGAGGTTTGGGTTTCGGGCCTGTGATTCGGGTTCGGGCTTTGTGAAATTTCTGGGTTTTGGGTATTTTCGATGGGTTTCGGCATTTTTCGATGGTTATTGGGTTGGCAGGACCGGGCTGTGATCCGGGCTCGAGTTTTGTGTTTTCGGTCGGTGATTCGGGATTTTGGGCTTTTGACAGCGGCGTTTTGAGATTATATATTTTCCGATGATTCCCAAATTCTGGGTTTTTGTTTTGACCGTGGTTGAGTGTTCTCAGACGAGGCGACCCGAGATGTTAATTGAGATATAAAGAAAATTTGTTTATTTACCTTGAGGAAGCTTTGGACTTGAATGGTGGAGGCGTGAAGAAATTTTGAGAGGAACGTGAATTACAGAGGTATGAACTTGTTCTAATTTCTAGGATGATGTTTTTGTTTTCTTTTTAATCGACAAAGTGAAGCTAAATTTTAACGGAATATTGAGATATCAGACACGTTACATATGTAACGTATGTAACGTGTGATTGTGGGGCGTCTGTTTGAGGTAGCTGAGGGAGTAGTATTTTGGGGTATCTGATAAGCCATATCAGTTTAACAAAAGATTTGGTTTTTATCTAATTTAATATGTAAAGATAAGGGTAAAGTTCAAATTTCGAATTTAACTAAAAAAATATTTTTTTTGCAGAATTATAACTCTTCTAGAAACTGGGTATGGGCTGTTGAAAATAAAAATAAAAATATAAGTTTATAAATGGGCCTGTCAATATTATCAAGACTGGGCTTTTTAATAAAATTCTATACTGGGCCAGAAATTAAAATCCTAAAAGTCTGAAAAAAATACTAAAACCCAAATTGGTAAATTTTGGGGGGGATAACGTTTTTAATCAACCCAAACTATACGGGTTTTTACACTTTGCAACCCGAACTTTGAAAAGTTACTGATTGCAACCTAAACTTCACAAAATTTTACACTTTGCATAAAATTCCGGTTTTACCCCTGGTTTCAGGAAAGATGGTTTGTAGTTTACACTCTAAACTTTAAAGTTGTTACACTTTGCAACCTGAACGATAAATTTTATTGCATTTTCTTTGAATACTCCCAAAGGTCTTGCGATCCTCGAAAATGGTATCAGAGCCTAGGTTTATTGAGAACTTTTAGTTAAATTTATTATATTTATGTAATTAACAATTGGTGAGGAGAAATTACTCCGAGATTATGGATCCGGACCGATGTCCGAGATGTACCCCTTACAGGACATATCGTCAAATATTGACGATGTATGCACAAGAACACCTTGATCAGGTTTCATATTGGGAATACCAACATGAAGAAAAGGAGCAAGCAGGAGCCGACGGGGAAACCTTAAGGCAATGCGAGAATGCGCGAGAATATTATAAGCGATTCGATGCTTAACTGCACCTATATGTTCACTTGATGAACCTTCAAGAAACGGTTCATGAAAATTCCCATCGAACAATGATTCCCGATGGAGTACCCGAGTGGAACGAGATACTTCCCAGATAAATCTAAGATCTCCGAAGATCTTAGAGAAATCGAGAAATCCGGTGCGAGAATATGGCAACCGCCATATTCATCTACCAAAGATAAAGTTCATCGATCGAAACTGATGGAGACGATGGTAAAATATCGAAGAAACTCTTGAAATCCTTCATGATATTCGAACGAGTCAAGAACCTGGAGGACAGGCCGAGTTCATCCGAGGAAGGAAACGTATTGATTTTGGGGCGGTACCTATTTACACCAAAAAGGAAACCAACCGAAGTTATACGAAAAATGACAGATGATGAGGAGAAGCTCATTGCTCTCATCAAAGGAAAATCCATCAAAAATTAAAAAGATGGATATGGAAAAGATGAATCTTAAAGATCTACACGACTGGCGTAATCCTTCGGGATTAGGTATTGTAGATTTAAAGATGAACGCAGTGAGAATCGGCTTTGGTTACCTATGACCCACAAGGTAGACCAATTCCTCCACCACCGCCACCGATTAATCCTAACGTCGAAGAAAGCGGGTTCACATCATGGAGCTCGGGACGAGAGGATGCCATATCTTTGGGGATTTCACGACCGGGAGTGATCCACCGTCCGGGACGAGAGGTCGAAACCTCTTGCGGGAACTAGACAACCTACCGGAAGGCCGAATGTTTATCGACGCCTTATGGAAGATCGCACCTCGACCCAATACATCCGTATGGGTTGATGTTAAATCTGGATATCCCGATTTTAAAAAAGAGAAGTTCTCATTGATGAATGGGCTTCACTATGAGAATATCGGAGAACCCTCGATCTTACGAAGGATTCATTCATTTTACTCCTTGAAATGAGTCTTGAAGGATCGGTGAAGATTGCAGGGATATGACAGATCTTTAGTACGAAAAGTTCGGTCACATCGGGGAATCACTTAAAGGAATTGTCGATGGTATGGCAAAACTATTCAAAATCTAATTCATCGGACGGGTTATTTCGAGGATTAGAGGATGAAAAAAAGAAAGAAATATAAACAAGCCCTCTATAGCCTTGAGTTCTTTGGATATTTGTCATATTGACGAATATATCAAGTTGTTCACCGAATACCTGGTGGAAATCTAAGATTGAGGAAAAAGAAGTCGCATGACTATTCTTTGCCAAGATTCCGAGTCCCTGGAGAGAAATGCTTATCGGGAATACAAGGGTGGAGTCAAGTAGAAATCGTGGCGAAAAAATGTCTTTCCTAAAGGCCAAGTTATCGAATGGTGCTATCAAGCGGCTCGCACGAAATTACAAGAGATTAAGAGGAATTAACAAAGCGGTTCCTCTATGTTGCGTGGATAATGATATCCCAACAGTTGTGGGAGGTCAAACAAGGCGGCACAAGAAGAAGAAGGAGAAAGCCATCCATACCGCCGAGAAAGCGGCAACAAAAAAGAAGTAGGTCTTCATGGAGACCTAGAAGGTTTTAGTCAAAACAAAAAGCCCGAAGTTATAAATCGGGGCAAAGACCAGATTACCAAGCGAGTAGGGCCTCATCATCGAGGTTCTAATCAAGCAAGTACCAGCCAAAATCCGGGAAGAAGAACTTTCGGCGTGCTCACACTAGAGCTAATGAAAGTTTCAAAGATCAGAATTCTTTGGACATGCGAGCAAGAGAGGCATATCTCAACGGATTGCCCGGACAATCAAAAACGCGAGTCGAGGCATTCGAGGCCACACCGAGAAATCGAAGAAGTCATTTATTATCGAGGATTTAATACATGTGTATCAATTTGAGGATATTCCTCGGATGAAAGCATCTATGAAGAAGAGATCTATTCTCGACGATGGAAGTGACTCACTCGGAATCGAGTGAAGAAGAAATTCTTGAAAAGCGATCGGGGAGGATATGTCGATTCCTCTCTCATACGACGGTTTCTCATAAAACTCTTATGAGGATCATGAAGGAAGATCCAAAGCTTCAAGTCTATGATGGATTTACAATCGGAGCTATGGAAAAAGCATTGGATAAGATTGGGTTTAAGTAGAAAAAACACCAAATTATTCACGGGGTAACAACCGAGAATTGGCCATTCCGATGGAGTTTACCTAGAACTGATCGAGATGCGGTTGGTCCCTATTAGAGAAATACAGGAGATCAAAAGCGAGTTAAAAGAGAAGTTGCAAATACACTCTCATGGATTCACATTGGAGCCATAAGAGTCATTATTAAGGCAACATTCAAGGAAGGAATAGATTCGCCACTCAATCTTGCTATTTTTGACAAGCGAAACTCACATCTCAAGGATTCATGCCTTGGAGCGATTCTGAAAATTTGTATGCGGAAATTAGCATTTAATGTCTATCCTAGAATTGCATACAATTTGGGAGATCGAGACTTGATGAGTCCTAACCCTTCATCAAGATTTCAAAAGAGTCGATTTGATGAAAGAAGGAAACAGGCCTTACTCGATCACATACAAGATTTCCTATGCTCTCTCGAATACCCATCATTCAAGTATTCTTGAGAAAGGAATTTATTGAAGTCCCAAGAATCTTTGAGGACTTTGCCAGGGTGGTGTTACCGAAAATCATTGAAACTCCAACTATTAAGGAGATTGATATGATAATTCAAGATCAACCAGTCTTCAACAAAAGTCGGAGTCTCGAGTTGAGCACAGAAGGATGTCTTTCGGCAAAAGACGAGAATGGTGAGTAGCGGCCGTTGGGAAGAAAGGAGACCAAAATGCGATTCAGCGCATCCCGATATTTTTAAAACAAACAGAGAGCTGAAATGTCCGAGGATGATGGCGAGAGGTTGAAGTAATATTCGACATCACTCAAAAGGATAACATTTTTCCTTGTGATGTTTTATATTATCTCCAACAACCAATCGTTGGAAGGTATCAAGGAAGCCTGAAGATAGGAGAAATTGAGCTTACTATCACAGGAGTTGCGGGAAAGGTCCCGAGAACAATTAATACTGGGAATTGAATTTCTTGAGGAACATAAACCTTGGGAAAGATTACAAAGACGAATGGAGTTCACGTGGCTAATAAAAGATACGAGAATCGAGATGACCACTAGTCCATTCTCCATATACATTTCTATTGGAATGTTATATGTTGAATACAAGGCCGAGTATTTCGCCGCCTATATTGATTCAGTGCTTAGAATATGTCTTTGCAAGCGGATGTTTTTCCTAAAGAAATTGGAGAAGATTTACCAAATATTGCGGGAAGAGATTTCTCTAAAAGGATTCTTATCCTTAACAGAGGAATTAAACAAGCAGAAATTATGATCGGAGGCGCAGGTGGTACCCCATGGTACAAGGTGAAAACGCCACCAATCTATTTCCATGATACAGTGCGAGATATTTTGCTAGGAAACAATTTCCTACAAACATTCAAGCGATTCACACAGAGAATGAGACAAGAAGACTTATTTTCACGACCTTATGTGATCATAAGATTATTGTCCAAAGATCATGGGGAAGCATTTTGAAAAAATGCCTATTAATTTTCGCAGCAAGCGTGGTGATGAAGCCAAACTTCGCAATCCAAAAATGGCGGATCGAAGGAAATTTGGTGAAGCTTTATTATCCTATAGACAATTTGGTTCCATTCAGAAGGATCAGAAGATATGGGATAATAACTTGTATTCATTCGTACAAGGAGAAGAACGAGTCACTCCAGAAGCCATTGCAGAATTATGGATGAGTCTAATGGAGAATCCACAGAGTGATGTAACCATAGAGGAACAAATATCACTCGAGGATGTTAAGAAGAAAATCCAAAGGAACTATAATGAAGATCCTTTGGCTTGGTGGGACAAGAACGAGCTCAAAGCTTCCTTAAAAGTTAAACCTGGAAAGGAGTACGAGTTCGTAAGATTCAAACCAATCCTTATGAACCAGGGCGGATCGTGAATATGCGAAAGATACTTAAGGAACATCTTGACCTTAAGTTAATTTCACCAGAGTTTCTCCATACAAATGATCCGAGATTCTTAGTCGAAAACCATGGAGAAATCAAAAGAGGAAAACCAAGACTTGTTATTAATTACAAAGGGATTAATAACATTTTGGAGTTCGACGTTACTATATCCCAAGCGAGAACATTTGGTTAATCGTATCAAAGGTGCCAAGATATTCTCAAAGTTCGATTGCAAGTCCGGATTCTACCGATTAAGATGGAGGAAGAAAGTAAGAAGTTTACTGACTTTCTCTACACCACGGGGACACTATATTTGGAACGTGATGCCTATGGGATTGGCTAACGCACCCCGGATATATCAAAGAAAGATGGATAATCTTTTCAAAGATTATTTCGATTTCATGTTTGTGTATATCGACGACATTCTAATCGCATCAAAAACATGAAGGAGCATCTCAAACATTTGGAAATATTTTCGGATGTTTGTCACAAAGAAGGATTAGTGCTTTCGGAAAAGAAGCGTGTAATCGCAACAAGACAGATTGAATTCCTCGGAATTGAAATCGATGAATCGGAATTATTCTACGAATCATATTGTGGAAAAGATACGAGGATTTCGGATACACTAAAAGACAAGAAGCGACTTGAGTTTTAAGGGAGTTGTTAATTTTCTTTGGATGTTTATTAACAATCTAGCATACTACGAGAAGGTGTTTAGCCCATTACTTAAAAAAAGATGCGAAGATGATTCAAATGGGAGAATGAACATCAAGAAGGAATTAAGCAACTTAAAGAAGTTTGTAAAAAGCTTCCAAAACTTGCGATTCCCCAAGACGAGGATGAATCGGTTCTATACACGGATGCCGTGATGATTGGTGGGCGGCGATTCTTACTAAGGTCACACCAAATGAAGAAGTGCCATGCGATATTGCGGTTTATTCACACCCAAAAAGCAAACAGATGGCATATCAACGAGAAAGAATTCTTTGCGATCGAGAAAGGCTTTTAAAAAATAGCCTCTATTTTTATGGCTAAAAGTTTACTTTAAAAATTGATAATTCAAGTGTCAAGGCTTTTAAAAAACAAAAATTGAATCAAAACCGAGAAAAGGCTCGATTACTTAGATGGCAAGTGAATGTCAATATTATGATTATGATATTGTCATTATAAAATCTCATGAAAATATTCTTGCGATTTCTTGACACGAGATGGAAGGACGCGTTGTTTGACGAGGTCCTTAAACGAGTAAGACATCTCGGGGAAAACCTGGAGAGTCTAGAACGAGATTTTGGGGCGTTATGTCTCAATGCGTGTTCTTTGGGCGACTTCAACAGTGACCAAAAATCCGTTTCTAGTCAAATACGAGCATGCCCGTTCGCTCAAGGACAATTGTTCTTAGCGGCTGCAAGGGCCTCTCTTCCAGCCGCATCTCCTACGGTGCAAAAAGGGGCCGAGAGAGTACGGGGCTCTAACCCGGATGTTATGGATTCAAGTACCATAATCACAAGTGTTGCGGTGATGCATCCCCGAGGGTGTACAAATTGTAACGAATGTTGAAGCTCCGGTGTCACAACCCGAGTCTTCAAGTCAACCCAAAGACCTGGGGTAAAGAGGGAGAGTTGAATCTTAGGCCACGACAGCAAATCTAAGGTTCAAATGACGAGATTAAGATTTCTCCTATGCAGGTATATCGAGAGACAATGGGAGAAATTAGTTACAAGACAAGGTATTAACCCGGAAAAAAACAATGGTTGATATCTCGGCAAGTATCCAAGAGTTTGGATGAAAACCCTAAGTCATCCAAATGAAGTACAAGAATGGTATACTTTTGGAGCTTTAGCTTCAATCTATACCGTGTCCCAGATTCCCGAAATTTCAAAATTACCTAAATGGATTGGGAAGCGATTTACGAGACTTGGGCCAATAATCCACACTTGGCCGTGAGGCGATATTTTGGAACCGTATTTTATCGGTGCGCTCCCGAACCAAGAAGAAAGGCTTTAATGAAGCTTTTCATTTCATCAAGCTAAGAAGACCGGATGGAAATGCTTTAAAATATATTAAGCGGCTTCACCTAAGAAGGGTCCATGTTAGTAGGAGCATTTTACAAGACGAAGCTTCTACCAGGCGGCATGGGGTCTTTGGGTTTGTCTAATCAAATGGACAAAGTCAAATATCCATTCAAGTTCTTCCGCACTTCGGCGAATGGATCTTTCCTTTTGAATTCGATGACTTTGGATCAACCACGGGGTTTGCGGAAGAACTCTTCGAGACCAAAAAAGAATTCTCTGGGAAAACAAGATTCCGGCAAGCAAAGAAACTTACCGAAATTCTCAGTAACATGGCGCATGTTGGCCGATGGGTCGACCGGATCTCACAAGCATGTCCCGAACAAAAGGAACCCGAGTTTGGGAAAGGATTCCGACCCAAACCCGACCGACAAGATCATGCGCACCGAAAGGATAAGGGCCCACTCACAAAACGCGCGTTATCCTCGGGGACCACGAAACCAAATTTTTAAAAGATTCCCCGACAAACATCACATGGGCCGAGTCACGCGGAGAAAAAGAAAAAACCACCAAGCGAGGCAATAATGTGGGATATGACGTAAGCGATGGCGTCATATATATCAGCAAGATTTGAAGTCCGCCTTTGAAGTCCGGACTTACCTCTATAAAATGCAGGATTTGAAGGAAGCTGAGGACATCGAACATTTTCCTTAGTTTTCTTACAATAAAATCTGAGTGAAAAATTTGTAATATTTTGAGTGTTTTAGTTTTTAAGTTTTTATGTATTTTCGAGTGCAAGCCTCATACATGAGAGGCTAAACAAGTATTCTCCTCCCAAAAGGAGATTACTAATGTAATAAATTTTTCTTTAAGTTCTTAATAAAATAAAGGCTGTTTGTTCAACATGTGTTCATGATGTACTATTGATCAATCCCCTTTGAAGAATTACTTTTACGCCTTGGAGTAGGAAACGAACCAAGGTTGTGCTGAGCGGTTTCTGAAGGAGTCGGATAACTTGCAGATCATCTTCCCTGAGGGTGAGGTTGAACAGGTGAGGAGCCATTTCGTCAAACGATCTGGGGCAATAATTTTCCCGATGGTGGCGTTGCGAACCACTTAACCCTGTCTTTGTTTCGGTCAAAAGAGGTATGAATTTTAAGGGATTTATTAATTTTACGGAAGCATGTTGGGCCTGATATGGTCGTAATGGACTATTTTCATTTTCAGTCTAAAGACCCAATTTGTATACGGATAAATACTTGAAATAAGATCTTGATAGAAGTATGTCTTGTTGAGTTTATAGGTCGAAACCCCGACATGATCCATTTAAAACCTCTCGAATAGAGACGGATCTAAGTAGGTGTAACAATGCCACGAACAAAACAAGTTCTGAAAAAATCGGGTTCTTATTTCTCGAAAAATCCGAAAAACAAATTGATTATGGAGTAAAAACTTTATGATTATTGTATAATGCAATATATTTATCCTTATGGAGCAATCTGCTACAAATTAGAGTTTAAAGGGATAACTAGAACTATTGTTATTAAAGAATAAAATCCTAGGGGCAAAATGGTCCAAAAGTTGCAAAGAGTAATTATTTTCGTAGTTCAGGATGCAAAAGGTTAAAAATAAAAGTATAGGTTGTGAAGTGTAAAAAGGGGTAAAGTTCAGGTGGTTAAAAATAATTATCTCAATTTGGGGTATTACAATCTACCCACCTCAATAAAAAATTTCGTCCTCGAAATTTCGGTTACATACCTTGATCAAAGAAGACGGGATACTTGGATTTGGTTTCCTCTTCCCTTTCCCATGTTGCCTCATTTTTCCCGTGTCTACTCCATTGAACTTTGATAAAAACCACATCTCTGTTTCTAAGCCCATGTACTTTACGATCCAAAATAGCTATAGGCATCTCTTCGTACGACAAATTCTTACCTATGTGTAGGTCCTTGTAATTAACAATGTGATCAGGGTCAAACACATATTTCCTCAGCATTGATACGTGAAACACATTATGTACCCCTGACAAGTCTGGTGGCAAAGCCGGCGATCGCCAAATCCCCAACTCTTTCTAGTATCTCAAATGGTCCAATATAACGAGGTCAGTAATTTTCCTTTTACCAAATCTTATAATTCCCTTCATCGAGCCACTTTCAAAAACACATCAAGCCAACTTCAAATCGTATGTCCTTTCTGCGCTTATCCACATAGGATTTCTGTCTGTCTTGAGCAACCTTTATTCTATCCCAGATCTCTGAAATCTTATCCACTGTTTGTTCAATCAACTCCGGTCCCAAAATTTTCCTTTCTCCAACTTCACTCCAATATAAAGGGGACCTACACTTTCTCCCGTATAATGCTTCATACGGAGCCATCTTAATCGTTGCCTGGTAACTGTTATTGTACGCAAATTCCACCAATGGCAATATTGTCTCCCAACTTTCCCCTGTATCCAATACACATGCTCTCAACAAGTCCTCTAATGTCTTAATAGTTCTCTCGGATTGCCCATCGGTCTGCGGATGATAGGCGGTACTGAATCTCAATTTCGTTCCCAACGCATCTTGCAAACTCCTCCAGAACTTCGATGTAAACCGCGGATCTCTATCTGACACGATAGAAACTGGCACCCCGTGTAACCTCACAATTTCCTTAATATAGATTCTGGCATACTGATCCATGCTAAAATTCATTCGTACCGGCAGGAAATGTGCTGACTTGGTCAATCGATCCACTATGACCCAGACTGTGTTATTCTTCCTTAGTGTTTGTGGTAGTCCAACCACAAAATCTATAGTTATATGTTCCCACTTCCACTCTGGGATCTCCAACGGCTTAAGCAAACCCGACGGTCGCTGGTGCTCTGCTTTAACTTGCTGGCAGACCAAACACTTCTTTACAAAATCCCCAATATCTCTCTTCATGCTCCTCCACCAGAAAAGCCTCCTCAAGTCGTGGTACATCTTTGTACCTCCCGGATGAGCTGTGTAGGGAGTATTATGTGCCTCCTCCAGAATTTCCTTCCGTAGTGCCTCATCCTTAGGGACACAAATCCTTTCTTCATATGTCAGAACATCATCACCAGTTACCTTGAATCCCTCGATGTCTCCAGCTTGTACATGTTCCCTCATCTTGCACAAAAACTTATCGTGGGGTTGGGCCTCCTTAATTTTATCTCTTAAGATGGGTTGCACCACCAATGATGCCAAAATGGCTTCCGTACCATTTGGTGGCTCAACAAATTCAATCTCCAGTTTGGCAAACTCTCTTGCCAACTGCTCTTGCTCCGTGAGCATACAAGCTAACTCCCCTCTGGCCCTTCGGCTCAAGGCATCAGCTACTACGTTAGCTTTGCCCAGATGGTACTGAATGGTGCAATCATAGTCTTTCACTAGTTCTAACCATCTCATCTGCCTCATATTCAACTCCTTCTGAGTGAAAAGATATTTAAGGCTTTTGTGATCCGTGAATATTTCACACTTTCCTCCATATAGGTAGTGTCGCCATATCTTTAATGCGTGCACCACGGCAGCCAACTCCAGGTCATGCGTGGGGTAATTCAACTCATGCGTCTTTAATTGTCTCGAGGCGTAAGCCACAACCTTGCCGTGTTGCATCAAAACACAACCCAAGCCTTGCTTCGATGCGTCACTATAGATGACAAATCCCTCTGTAGGATTGGAATTGTCAATACAGGGGCAGAAGTTAATTTACCTTTCAACTCCTGAAAACTCTTCTCGCACTTCTGAGTCCATTCGAACTTTTCCCCTTTTCTCGTTAACCGAGTCATAGGCATGGCTATTCTAGAAAATCCCTCGATAAACCTTCTATAATAGCCAGCTAGACCTAGAAAACTCCGTACCTCACTTGCATTATTAGGTACATTCCAACTGCTTACTGCTTCAACCTTACCAGGGTCAACTTCAATTCCTTGTGATGTGATCACGTGTCCGAGAAACACGACTCGTTCCAACCAGAATTCACATTTCTTAAACTTTGCATATAACTTCTCCTTGCGAAGTGTCTCCAATACAATCCTTAAATGCTCCTCGTGTTGCACCTTATCCTTCGAATACACCAATATGTCATCTATGAAGACTATGACGAATTGATCTAGGTAAGGGTGAAAAACTATGTTCATCAAGTCCATAAAGACTGCTGGTGCATTAGACAAACCAAATGGCATCACGACAAACTCATAGTGCCCGTAACGGGTTCTAAATGTCTTTTTTGGAATATCACACTCCTTTACCTTCAGTTGATGATACCCTGATCTCAAATCGATCTTAGAGAACACACTAGCTCCTCGAAGTTGATCGAATAAATCTTTGATCCTCGGCAACGGATACTTATTCTTTACTGTAAGTCGATTCAACTCTCTGTAATCGATGCACATTCGAAGTGATCCGTCTTTCTTCTTTACGAATAGGACTGGCGCGCCCCAAGGTGACACACTTGGGCGAATAAATCCCATCTCCAACAGTTCTTGTATTTGAACCTTTAGCTCATGCAGTTCCTTCGGCGCCATCCGATGGGGTGCTCTAGATACTGGTGCCGCTCCGGGTACCAAATCGATGGAGAACTCAACTTGTCGATTTGGTGGTACTCCTGGTAACTCTTCGGGAAAGACGTCCACAAATTCCCGGACTGTAGGAACGTCATTTGGTGTCAACTCAGTTGTTGGAGTTCCAACAATATTCACCAAATACCCTTGACACTTTCTCTTTTTCAGCAAGGTCAAAGCATTCATTGCTGATATAACCTTAAGAACCATCCTAGTCTTAGTCCCGTAAAACTTTATTGCTTCTCCTCCTAGCACATGTAGTGTCACTTCCTTTTTCTGACACTGGATGTCAGCTCGATGTCTACTAAGCCAGTCCATACCAAATATTATATCGAAATCCTTCATATCAATTACATACAAATTGGCTTTTAGATCCCTTCCCCCTATGTCAACGTCTACGTCCTTAATGATTGAATTAGTGAAAATTGTCTTATCAGAAGGCAAACTAATCTCAAGAGGTTCGTCAATCCTAGTATCGCTATGTCCAATCATATTATAAAATCTCGAAGACATAAATGAATGTGTGGCACCCGTATCAAATAATGCCAAAGCAGGTATTCCAAGTACATTTAACATACCTGACATCGTGCCCGGGTTTTGATCAGCTTCCCCCTGGGTCATAGCATATACTCGTGCCTGTCCTCCAGATCCTTGTCCTTTTCTTCCTTGTTCCCGAGTGGGGCAATCCCATGACGAATGTCCTGGCATCTTACACCAGTAGCACTTATTCTGTCCCATCAAACACTCCCCATTATGATTCTTCCCGCATTTCGCACACAATGGTTTACCAGTTTGAGGTTTAGGCCCCGGTCTCGCGTCAGTCCTTGCCTGTTTATTCTGATTTCGGTTCCTGTCCTGGTTTCCATTCCAGCTCCTTTTTCCCAAATTCCCAGTTTGTTGTCGGTCTAGCTCCTGACTGGCAGCAATCTCCTGAGCAAGGAACACTGTGTCTGCGTAAGATAGAATCCCGTGGCTTACCACAATGTGGGGTATCCCTGGTCATAAACCCGCTCGGAACCTTAGCGCTCGTTTACGGTATGTATCCACCATATATTCCACGAAGAAACTCATTTGGTTGAACTTCCTCTCATACTCTGTCACGGACATTCCCTCTTGCTTTAGATCCCAAAACTCCCGCTCCATCTGTTCCCGATAATGTTAGGGACAATACTTCTCCATCACTATCTCTTTAAACCCCTCCCAAGTTAGGGTTGCTCATTCCTCGGCAGGCCTTAGTCTCCAGTAGCTCATCCACCAACGTCCTGCATCTTGTACCAGCTGGTACTGTTGCGTTGTGCCTCAGTACACCCGATTAACTCGAAGGTACGTTCCAATGACACAAACCACTCGTCTACGTAGGCAGGCCCTTCTTGCCCATTAAAGATCAGCGATGAGAAGCGGCGAAACTGCTCTACCACTTGTGCTTGAGTTAATGTCGGGGCTTGGTTGACTGCGTGATCATTCTCGTTATTCCCTCGATTCCATGTCGGAAATGGGTATGCCTTATTATTTCGATTCGCATTGTTATTAGTAGTAGTAGCACCTCGGGTCCTCACCCTACGTCCTCGAATCATTTTCCTATAGTCAAAGTATAACCACAACTTAGTAAAACTCAACTGAGATATGTGTTTCTAAGTCTGAATACAGTTTATAAGTCAAGTCATCATAAGAAAAGACATCACTAGATAAGACATCCATAAAGAAATGTAAAATATTTCCATTATCATCAATTCAAACCTTCAAGAGGTACAACATGCAAATCTGAAAACAACTGAAAATGGGAAAACGACAATGCTGAACTAAGAAAGAAATCCTAACTAGTACACTAAATCACTGAGCATTGTTGGAATTCTCATCCCATGGTTCTTCTTCAGGATCTTCCTCCATCTGATCTTCTGGTTCCGTTATATGTTTCAGCCACATCCCATACAAAGAGGCAGTGAAGTCATCAAAGCTAATGATGGGAGCATCTGCATTGTAGGTGAAGGTCGTTTCTCGAAGAAAGAGGGCTCTCACACGAGGTTCCCACTCCGGGGGCATAGTGTCCATCAGTTTCACGGCCGCCACATAGTCTGAGACGCCATCTCGCTTTACTACGGCCCACATCCTTCCCATAGCAAGAATGTGGCTTCCTAAATCATGATCGGCCGACATCTCATAATCCTTAAATTCTCTAATACGCCTCCTTTTCAGGACTGCGGGACAGATGACAGACTTTCTAGCGGTCTCGTGAGGCCCAGCCATTCTAACTATACATATATCAGGCCCATGAATTTTTTTTTAATATCATGAAATTTCTTAAGTTCGAAGCGTAGTAAAATGAAGACATATATCATTTCTAAACATCAAAATTATGCATTTTTCGCAAGAAAAGGCATTAACATACGGCTCAAGTCTCATAAAGTAACATGCTCGCATAATACATGTCATAAAGCTCAAATTTAATAATACAATATGACGAGGAAAGAAAAATAAAAATATAAGTATTACCTCGAAGTCCCCGTGGTGCGGCGAAGGTGATTGATCATAGATTATTTAAAAAAAAATCCAACTTTTTTTTTCAAGTCTACAGGAACGTAGACCTGCTCTAATACTACTAATGTAACACCCTAGTTTTGAAAAATGCAACTACGAATAATAATACTCACAAATGACTAAGAATCTAACGGAAACGAGTCAACCATATTTTTTTTCAACGAATAAAATAACTAACTTAAATAAAAATTTCATCATCAATTGAAATAAAACCAGTACACTGTATGTTTTATAAATACGAAAGGATTAAAAGATCAACATCGTTCATGAAATTCTACTACTAATAAAATTCGACAAAAACAACTGTCATGATCAATTCACCCGCCACGCGCCACGCCGGACTCTTCAACCTGAAAGGGGTAAAATTATTGGGGTGAGTTATCGTCAACTCAGTGGGGAAACAATTGTTCAAGTCAAATACGCATGCATAACAGTTAGCACAAATTTTCACAGAAAAATATCATAGTCTCAAGTACAATTAAGTACAAATAGTCTCAAAGTATTATGTACATTTAAGTACGAATAGTCTCAAAGTCTCGCGTACAATTAAGTACAAATAGTCTCAAAGTCTCGCGTACAATTAAGTACGAATAGTCTCGACATCATGCATCATATTTATCATGAATATGCAACTAACAGTTAAAACAAGACATTTAAATTAAACAAAAGCAATAAAACCCCACCTCAAATAAAGTGCAGAAATACGAACGCGTGCTTGCTTGAAAATTTAAACCTCGTAAGAATGATTTCCTACAATTAAAATAAATTAACTTAAATAATACTTTTTAAGAAATATAACTAAAAGGGATAAAAAAAGAAAGAAAGAAAAAAAAGAGTTTTGAATTGCATAATTTGAAAATGAAAAGAAAAACATATATATATATACTAGGAATTGATGTTAGGAATTGATGTTCTTTCACAAATCACTATAATCAAGTCAAAATGGGTTTTTTGAAATGGAAAAAAAAGGACTTGGGGTGAAAGTTGTAATTTCTCATAATTCATGTACTAAAATCCCTCATAAAGCTAAAATCCATTTGCATACCCCCTTAACTTATTCAACAGTCAACACCTCACCCTCTCAAATTGTTCCTAGCCCTTTCTCTTTCTTAGTTTGCTCTCAAACTCACCCTCTGTACTAATATTTTCTCGAAAAAAAAAAAAAAAACTGCAAGTCTGCAACTAAGTCCTCTCCCTCAATTTCAAAAAAAAAAAAAATTCGTACCTCTCGACACCCTCTTCCTCCCTCGGCCTCACTCTGAAATTCTTCTCTCTATTTTTTTTTTAAACTCCGCCTCTTCCTAGTCTGTCTCACCCATTTATCTCTCGCCTTTCACTCAGTCGTCTATCAATCTCTCTCGCAACCCGCGGACGAGTCCACGGCCGTATTTGGGTGGCAGTAGAGGTAAGGCAGCAATTTGGCTTGAGGTTTGGGTTTCGGGCCTGTGATTCGGGTTCGGGCTTTGTGAAATTTCTGGGTTTCTGGTATTTTCGATGGGTTTCGACATTTTTTTGATGATTATTGGGTTGGCAGGACCGGGCTGCGATCCAGGCTCGAGTTTTGTGTTTTCGGCCGGTGATTCGGGATTTTGGGCTTTTGACAGCGGCGTTTTGGGATTATATATTTTCCGACGATTCCCAAATTCTGGGTTTTTTTTTACCGCGGTTGAGTGTTCTCGGACGAGGCGACCCGAGATGTTAATTGAGATATAAAGAAAAATTGTTTATTTACCTTGAGGAAGCTTTGGACTTGAATGGTGGAGGCGACGCGTGAAGAAATTTTGAGAGGAACGTGAATTACAGAGGTATGAACTTGTTCTAGTTTCTAGGAGGATGTTTTTTTTTCTTTTTAATCGACAAAGTGAAGCTGAATTTTAAGGGATTATTGAGATACCAGACACGTTACATATGTAACGTATGTAACGTGTGATTGTGGGGCGTCTGTTTGAGGGAGCCGAGGAGTAGTATTTTTTTGGGTATCCGATAAGCCATATCGTTTAACAAAAGATTTGGTTTTTATCTAATTTAATATGTAAAGATAAGGGTAAAATTCAAATTTCAATTTAACTAAAAAAATAATTTTTTTGCGAGAATTATAACTCTTCTAGAAACTGGTATGGGTCGTTGAAAATAAAAATAAAAATATAAGTTTATAAATGGGCCTGTCAATATTATCAAGACTGGGCTTTTTAATAAAATTATATATTGGGCCAGAAATTAAAATCCTTAAAGTCTGAAAAAAAAATACTAAAACCCAAATTGGTAAAATTTGGGGTATTACAACTATCACAGTTGTCGGAAGATGCGTGAGAAGCATCGTATTTTGTAGTTGGATTTTCGGCGTTCTTCTTGTGGGGGCGATTTTTTATTGTGTCCTCCAAAATATCTTGACTACTTCCACAAATCCTTCGACATTCTTCCCCGTGGCTCGGTCTTTTCCAAAAATCTCACACCAATCCTTAAAGTAAGGCCATGACTTGTAGCGCATGGTCTTGGCATTAGGGTCAGACTGTGACATTGAAATTGGAAATGCTTACATTGTGCTTTACAAAAATATTAAAAATTAATCACAATATTATACTAAAATATGTAAAAATTACCTTCACATAGTTATTCCAAATTTCATCGTTCCTAATGAACAAAGGTATCGGATGAGTCAACCCAACCAAACCCTGTTCTCTCCAACATAGATCTTAATGAACCATAATCTTTCTTCCACACATGAATTTTGGAATTAATATGTGGAGATGCTCTTAAATTTATTCCGGAAGAGCACCATCATTGAATTCTCTAGAATAAATTGGTAGCCATTCTTGAACCCGTTGTCACATTTATATCCCCTCACAAAGTTCTTTCAAGGCGTGTAACAAGACGTATTCCTCTTGTGTTGTCCAAGTGCGCCACTACACACCGTTGTTTTTGCGTGTATGACCATTTTTTGGTGCACTCCCTGACGATTCCATTTGCTCTATCGAGTTGGACGTAGTATAAATAAAAATGTATACCAACATCTTAACAAGACCATTACAAATTTAAAGCATCGAATGAGCAGCATGATGCTGCATTGAATTAATAACGAAAGACAAATACAAGGTTCAGATTTACAAGCATCATTTCATATTGTAAGTAATAAATAACAATTACAAATACAAGGATCAATTAACAACAAAGTAGTCATCCAATTACAAATTGCTAAAATTATGTTCAATTGTCCAACACTAAAATTAACATTCCATTCATAGATTGAAATTTTGGGACGATACATTGACATTGCAAGATTATCCTGCCAATTAATCCACGGTTGGGATGGTTCAACAGTGTCAACAATATATTGGTCTACATTGGCGGATCCTGGCTCAACAATAAACTCAGGAAATTGATCCTCTAATGGATCGACGGCCATGGAAGTGCGAATAAAATTGTGCAATAGGCAACAAGCCATAATGATGCGATTTTGTGTCTTAATCGGATAAAATGCATTACTCCCCAGAATGGCCCAACGTCCTTTTAATAAACAAAATGTCCGTTCATTGATGTTTCGTGCTTTGGCGTGTCTTAGATTGAAAAGTTCTCTATAATTTTGTGGTACTGAAGACCCAGATCCCCATTCATCCAAATGGTATCTAACGCCACAATAAGGTAGCTAAGAAACCCGGACAATTTGTGTAACCTAGGTCACACAAATAATAAGAACCTGAAACACACGGTCAATGGCCTATTGTCAGTTTACATTGCCTAATAATTTGTAATATTTATTAATTTGGACTGCCAAAGACTTATTTACGTAGTCTGTTATACATTTTACTCTTAATGAAGTACTAACCATTAGGGACATTCAGACCATTAGTGCGAGTCACTGCATCACGCAGCACACGCCTATCTGCTGCAGAACCTTCCCAACCACTTAAAACATATGAAAAGTTCATGGAATGATCACAAACACCAAGAACGTTTACAGAAATATTTCCTTTTCTGTTTCTATATCGGGGCTTATCAGGAAGCAAAACACGAACATCAATGTGCGTTCCATCTAATGCTCCTAAGCAACCCTAGGAAAAATAGGCATCATGTGAGGCAATTTAAACATGTAGTGGAAACTCAAAGTTGAGTAGTAAACAACACATACAAGTTTAATGCCACTTTCATTACCTTAAACCATTTCCACCTATCTTTTGTGCATTCCTCGTTGACAGGTTCATGAGTGACTAATAAGATGATATGAAGTCTAATCACTGCTTCAAGAACCGAATTGAAATGTGTGCTAATGGTATAGCCAGAACGTTTGAAATCAAACTTAACGACTCTATTTTTTTTATGATGAGCAAGTACTGTCAAGAAAATAGCTACTTGCTCAGTAGTTTGTGCGTTTCTCGTACGGAGAAGACCACCCATATTTTCCAAAAGAAAACACAATCTATGGAATGAATTTCTATCCATTCATAGTTCAATACAAGTTTTATCATCGATGTTTATTAAGTCACGAAGGTGTTCTATTTGTTTTGGAACATGATCAAGCATTCTGTAAGCACGACAGTTTCGGCCTGATATGCGACGGCGTCGGTGGGATCTCAAGTGTTTATCGTAGAAATAAACAAGGAATAAGAAAGTCTTGATCATTGTCACGACCTTGTTTACAATCACTAACACATTAATTTCTTCTTCATCCACCTATCCCCTCCCTTGCCTTCAAATTAATGAAGTTTATCATTTAGGCATGAATTTTTTATAATGTTTCAAATGCAACCTGTTTAAGTTGGCAATAACTAATAAGGACAAACTATTTTTTTTTATTTTTTTGACTTAAATATTAATTCAATTTTTTTTTTGGGTAATAACAATTTTGGCACAATTAGTTCTACAAGAACACAAGATATATACTAACATATTTATAAATACCAAGATTATCAAGTGACATGATAATTGATTAACTGTCAGAAACCTATAATACAAGTGTTTCTTGTTCTGGTTATATTTTTCTTTGCACACAACTATACTTGCAGCCACAGTCCAAAGTCCAACTTACTTCTATTCACTATTAAATTATACAAAATAATATAATACCATTGATTAAACAACTAAATCCAAGGTGATAATTTGGAAGGTGTCAAAAATCACACCTACCTTCTTAAAACATATTCAAAGTAGAAAGAAGTTGAGGAAGCTCATGATTGAATCTCAGATTCACAAACAACTATGCATACAATGCAGAATAAAAATTATCCAGAACCCTTGTGTAGAAACTCGGAATGCAGGAAGATGTATACCATAATTATTTTCCAAAAAAACACAAAGAATTGTAAATACTTTACCCAACAACTAAACTACTGTTTACCATTTATCCCACCTCAAGATAAATTGGAAAAATAGCATATCAATGATTTCAATTGTCACCAAAAATTGCAATTACATCATACAACATAAACTCCATTATTTTCGACAGAATGATGATCTTAAAATCAGAATTTGGGTGTTATTATTTAAACTGCTTGGTCTATTGAAGGAAAAATTGAGAAATATCATTTACCTAAAAATGAAAGATTAGTAAATTCACTACAATGTTTGAACTATATGGATGGATAATTTGCAAATTTTAATAAGTTTCAAAGATATTTTGAAGTTTATTCATCAAAAATTGTAGAACATGGCATAAATCATGTCAAAAACTAAAGCCACTGATTTACCCATTCAACCTCACAACAATTAAATTAAATAAAATACTGTTCATTCGGCATACACTAAAATAATCCGATACCAGATGCTCGACTCCAAAAATGAAACAGGGAAGTGGAACCTTACAAACGATTACCACTGTTTGGACCCTTCAAGCACGACAATGGATCTTCCTCTGATGAACAAAAGCAAACATTGTGGATTTACAAGATAAAAATCTTGATGTACAGAAATATTGGGGAAAAAAAACCTAGACAGGAAAAAAAATTGCCAGATTTTTTGAAATCTTTCAGCAAATCGTAAAACTTTCACATTGTTGATGATTCGTGTACGATATAATGCCTCATTGTAAAGAAAATTGAAGATAGTAGAAGAATTTCCATACGATGAAATCGAAGAAGCTGCTTACCTGAGATGAGAGATGCGAGCGCTAGGGTTTTCTGAGGGGAAAGAGAAATATTTTTATATCTAGCATTTTGGTAATCACTTGAACCTGCAGGGGTAAAATGATTCTTTTATAAAGAAATATAAGGACATAACAGACATTGTAAGTATTGGGCCCAATTGTGATTACATAATCCCACCTCTTGAGGTGGGATAAATAATCAATTGAAAGGTGGATCCATATCCCAGCCCGATAGTTATTCACGGGCATTAATCAAACTTTCCGAACAAAGGTTTATGATGGATAAGTCATCCAATCCTGGGCAATCCAACTTCCCAAACGAGTCGTTAGTTGAATATTTATGACCAAGCTGAAGCAAATGAATTCTAATTTAGTGGTATTACATTTGGGCCGTATCTATGTGCGAAACAACCCAATTAATCAGCGTGCTTCGTCCGAACCCCACCAGGCCCACTAGGGTTTGGCCCGAAAAAGAGGTATATAAATCGTTGTCAAATTTACCAACCCGAAACCCTAGTCTTTCATTTCTACTACGATCAGCAGATCGGACTAAGGACGCAGGCGGGGGAAAATCATGGTGCACGTCTCGTTTTATCGCAACTGTAAGCATCCGTAGCCTCTGCTCCGAACAAACAACAAATTAGTTCATACATTGTGAAATATCTGTATGCCTGTAATTAATATGACTGCAATTGTGTGTGACTGTGTATAAGCATGGTCATTTGTGCATTTGATGATTTATGCTTGTTTTCCTTCTGCTGAATATCTGATCGATGTTATGCTATGCAGTTCCTGCTTCTTTTCGAGAATGCTGAGTTTTAAAGTTTGTATTTATAGTGTACGTTTTTGAGTGATTTTTCTGCTGCTAATTGGAAAAGTATTCCTTTTTCTCGTTTCGGAAATTTGTATTATCTTTAAGGTTAAGTTGTGATTTTCGTTTATTTGCAGCTGATAAATCATAGTGCCGTAAAAAGGAAAACTTTTGTAAATTAGGATCATTTGCTGCGCGACCTAGAAATAAATTAACGGGCTGCCTTGTTAATTGTCGAAAGTAATTTGAGAATGTTGTTTTTGCAATTTTTCTCCTATGCTAAGTCATTTGAAATGTAGGATCATTCTGGGCTTGCTGCAAAGATGAATTATTCTTTGTATTACATTGTTGTATCAGATTTAATATCTAAATTGTTTGTGAAAGGGGATGCTTATGTCAGCTGGACCTTTGATCCTTTAAAGCATGAAAGAATGCTTCTAGTAGCATTTCTTGCAGTTGGATTTATGCCTTTGTTATTCGTATGTGCTTACAGATGGGAAGACTTTTAAGAAGCCTCGTCGTCCCTATGAGAAGGAGCGACTGGATGCTGAGCTAAAACTTGTTGGAGAATATGGTCTCAGGTGCAAGAGGGAGCTGTGGAGGGTTCAGTATGCACTGAGCCGCATTAGAAATAATGCTAGAATGCTTTTGACTCTTGACGAGAAGGATCCTCGTCGTATTTTTGAGGGTGAAGCCCTTCTGAGGAGGATGAACAGATATGCGCTGCTCGATGAGAGCCAGAACAAGCTTGATTATGTCTTGGCCCTCACTGTTGAGAACTTCCTTGAACGCCGCCTCCAAACTCTTGTCTTTAAGGCGGGTATGGCCAAGTCCATTCACCATGCCAGAGTGCTTATCAGGCAAAGGCATATCAGGTATACATGATAACTCAGTTTATAACTCCCAATGGGCCTTAGGTTCCATAACCATTATGTTTCACAAATTGGCATAGCTTGTTTTGAGAATTAATATCTTGACTACCATGTTTATGAATGCATACACAGTTACACACACCTCTATATAGATTCTCCATTAAAAGTTTCATATATTAGACTGTGCCAGATGGGCGGTGTCAGGTCCCTGCTAAATGACTTGATAATGATTTCTTTTAATTCAACTGTATTGAGCTACATTCATCTATATTAGGGCTATGCGTGCATCAGGATATTTATTTTTGTTGTGCTTGGAAATACTTATTATGTACATTCCACGAGTAAATGCTTTTGTGGACAGTCCTGTTTTGTTCTGGTTTACTGCAAATGTGAAATCAATTAGATTGCGCCATCAGAAATTGACAAATCTGAGTTCTTTCTCAAGGCATTGGAATCAACCCGCAAGTGTGTTGTGGTTACCCGTTATTATCTATTTCCCTTGATAATAATGTTTTTATTCATCAATGAGTTTTTGTACATGCTAATGTCAGCCGTCCTATATGCATCACGTTTTTTGCCATTAATTCATCATTGATCATAGTTATAACCATCCTGTGGCACTTCTGTCAGAATGCAGTTTCCCAATTTTCAGATAGTTGATGCCCGAGTGTCTATAATAGAAACACTATCCATATTTTTGGAAATTCTGCAATCTAGAAGCTGAATGCTTTTTTCACCTACTCATGTTACCTGCAGGGTTGGAAGGCAAGTTGTAAACGTACCGTCCTTCATGGTGAAGGTGGACTCACAGAAACACATCGATTTCTCTCTCACAAGTCCATTTGGTGGTGGCCGTCCTGGTAGAGTGAAGAGAAAGAATCAGAAGGCAGCTGCAAAGAAAGCCTCTGGTGGTGATGGAGATGAGGATGATGAGGAGTGAGTGGTGTAGTTTGTTTATCTACGTAATGATTATGGTAGAAATCAATGTTATCAGCGTTTTTGGTTAGAGATATTCAGATTTAGAATGATTTATAAGCTTTTCGCACGCTCGTATAACTAGTGATGTCTATTTTTTGTTTTTATGCCCGGGTTGAACTTTTTTACATCTTGTTCAAGACAGGTTTTTCAATTCACTGTAAGAATTTTTCTGATATTCTACCTGTGAAATGCACTAGTTTCCGTCCATTGTTGCATATGTTATTTGTGTCATGATCACTTTTGTAGTTGATTATGCAATTTTTTAAGTGGCGTATAATTTCCGATTAATATAGCTTGTTGAAATCGAACTCTAATTGTTCTGAGATTGTAACACGTATAACGATATGGCATAAAAGTGGAGGCATCTATCTTTTTGCATATATATATAGAGAGGGATTGGTTCAAATGAGACCAATCCCTTTAGGTTAGTCCATAAGAACACTTATGGACTCTTGATTTAAGATTTTGGATGGTGTAGATCATTTTAGTTAATTTAGGCATATAAGGGTATAATTGTACTTTTATATTTAATTAGTTATGTTAATTAGAAAGTTATTAGCTATTTTTAAGGAAACATAATCCTACCTTTTCAGTTACCCAATTTTTAGGGAGGAAAAATCATCAACTTCAAGTATTTTTTTCAAAACTGATACTTATTTCCGCCATATTTGTGAACAGTCGTTTTATTGTATACTTAGTTCAATGGACTTGTATACTTAGTCATGTTTTATTGTATATTTAGTTCAGTGGATTTGTATACTTGGTTCAGTGGAATCGTATTCTTAGTTATATAGGTAGTTTAGTAAGTAGTTTAGTAAATTTGTATACCTAGTTCTGTGGATTTATATACTTAATTCAATGGAATTGTATACTTAGTTATATAAGTAATTCAATGTAATTGTATACTTAGTTAAATATTTCTGTATACTTAGTATTATTTTAATGTATAGTTAGTTCAATGTAATTGTATACTTAGTTAAATGTTTTTGTATACTTAGTAAAGTTTTAATGTACATGTAGTTTAGTGTAATTGTATACTTAGTTAATTGTTTATGTATATTTAGTAATGTTTTAATGTATAGTTAGTTTAGTGTAATTGTATACTTTTCATTAATTGTTGCACGATTTTGTTGCCATATTTGAATAAATTGTAGGTTCGAATGGGAAGAGAGAGAAAGGAAATGTGAATCGCTTGATTATGGGGACGTGATCAATACAAAATCACGTCCCTAATTTGTAGGAAGCGGTTACTATATTTAATTTCCTGGATTCCTATTTTATCCCTTCTGTTGTATACTTACTTATAAAATGTTGTATATATTGTAATATATCTTGGCCATTGATTTACTATTTGGATGGTGTAGATTTAGTCTTATGGACTAACCTAGGAGGGTGGTCTCACAGGATCCCCTCCCTATATATTTATATGTATGTTTTAGTCGGCCGGAGTTTACCTGCCGTCCAATAAAATAGAACTCCAATGCACGACCGACCTGGAGCTTGCAAAACCACTTTTAGAAAAGATATTGGAAGGGTTTCTCGGCGTACTCCTATCACATTAGGAAAAGTGTGAGTAACCTGAGGCATACTCTTTTATGACCCATTTATATAACTTGTCAATCTATTAAATTGGGCTTGTCACTTTTCGTGAGCTTCAAGTCTCAAGGCAATCAGTTCGAGAGGACCATAGATTCTTAGTTATGACTCATTGAAATAGGTTCTAGAGAGGCCCATAAATCAATAGGTTAACCATGTATCTGTAGGTCGGCCCATTCCTGGTCCACTAGCTCGATCCAAGGGCTCTTAGAATCAATTCAGGCTTAGAGGTCGGCCTTTGAGCTAATAGTTCGCCCAAAAGGTCCTTAAGTTCACTTGTCTTGCTAACTTTTCTTTTGGGTTTTGATTGGTCTTTACAGCTTGGGCTTGGCTAATTTTCGTTGTCTTCTTGACCAGCTCGACCCATCAGATTATCTCAAGCAGGTCAGCTCGCAAGGCATCCACTTGGACATCAGTATCCTATTATAGGTCGGCCCCAACTAATTTGGGCCCATTTATTAATTTGGCCCATTAAGGGGTTTGGCTTTCTCCTCCTTTAATAGGTCGACCATTTCTGGTCCCCATCAATCAGTCTCCCAATTATGTCCCGAGGTGTTTAAAACACGTCGAATATAATTGCTTTGACTTTACCAAGGCTAGGGATGGCAATGGGGTAAGTTTGGCCAAACCCGGGACCCGCCCTGCTCCAAAATCCACCGGGGAGGGTCTAGGCCCGCTAGACCCGCCAACATATTTTTTAATTGCAATAATTTATTTTTTTTGTTTTTGTGGCCAAATTTTCAAAAACAATCAAATGTCAATACGTAAAAAGAAAATGTAATTATGAAACTTATTATAACTACATTTTACAACTATTTAGCTAATATTAGGATTATTTTTCAAAAACAAACTATTATTAGGATTTTGCAATATAACTCAAATAATACTCAAAATAAATATTCAAAGTACAATATTACAAGATACTTTTTTAAAAATAAATTACAATATTCCAAGATGTTATAGTAGTAAATTAAAATCAATATATAACACACAAATCTAAAAGTAAAGAATGGAAAATATCTAAATACATATTAAAAAATATAATAAATATTAAGATGGCAGGGCGGGTCCTATTGGACCGGGGACCCACCCTCGATCGGGTGGGTTTTGTATTTTTAGACCAGGGACCCGTTTAACCGGATCTAAACCCGCCCCGATGGAGGGGGGTTTGATGCAGCTGATCTAGTGCTAGGGTTTCTTACCCTTTCGGTTCACGCCCATTTCAGCCATAATGGCATCCTTTCAACTTACAAGACGTCTTTTCTTCTCCTGAGGTTGTCTTTAGATCGTTGGATGAAATTCAAATCGACGGTTTTGATCATCTTCCTCTTAGTCCTCCTCATTAAAAAGGGGGCATCAGTATAAAAGGGGGCAAACATGGGGGGACCATATTACTTTTACAAATCTCACTTCTCTCTCCCTTCTGAGGTGATTTCCGCCAACCCTATTTCTCTTTCATCCCCTTTTTTCGTTCTCCTCTCAACTATGTATTTTCTCCCTCTTTCTCCTTTATTTATTTTCTTATTATAATGACTTCTTCTACCTCAACCCATTCAGACCCTTATATAACAGACCTAGTGAGGTGGTCCGATGAAGTAGGTTTATCTCAGATTAGGGAGAATACCTCCGAACTATCTGATCCTCCCTCTATAAAAATTAGGAAACCGATCTACAATGCTTCTCCAGACGAGAATCATAGTTTCTCCGATACTGATGTGATAGCTGAATCTCTCTATATTCGAAGAAATACCCACATTCCTTCCAACTTTAAATTGATACTCCCGAGCTATACAGATAAACCTTACGGACTGATTGTCTTACTTTCTTTGTAGGTCAGGTAGATAGGGGAATTAGGTTCCCAATCCACGCCTTCATGACCGATGTATCAGTTATCTTTTGACAAAAATATCTATCCGTTACAGAAATACTTCTTAGAAAATTAAAGCTTTCTATTTATTGACCATTTCTTGGAGTTGTTTTGATCCTTCGTTTGCAGACGAAATTCAAATTGGATGCTTTGATCTAGTAGCAAAATATCTCTGGTAGAAAAACAAGCAATCCCCAATGTTGGATGCGAGAAAAATAATAAAAACTAGGGTTTAAAAGTGCTAGGAAGTAAAGTTGTTCGAAAATATGGGCTCCCCAAGTTTTATTTATAAGTTTAGAGTCCTATACAAGGTAAAGAGCCAAAAAACGCAAAAAATCCAAAAATTTCGTGTTTTGCAAGCCGTTGTCTTGGCGTCAGACGCGCAGTGGCGCTTCGTGTCGCACAAAGGTTGCGCTTACTCGCCGCGCCAGTACGCACGACGCATGCTTCTTTTGGTGTCTTCTTACGAATTGTAGCTCTATCTCTTAGCTTTCCATAGCCACTTGCATGACCTCACTATCAAGTTTCTAGAGATAGTTATAACCAAAATACTAAGACGTATCATTTCTGAAATCTCATCACTTGATTTCCGCTTTCACATGATTTTAACTTATCCAAACATCTTCATTTACATTTAGTACAAGAAATGGACATTGTAGAACTCTCTTAACTTTCTAATGGCATAAGAATCAGGTCAATTGATCTTCGGATGAAAAGTTATGTTCCAAATACGAAGACTGCCACAGTTGCACGAAATGACTTTTTGACGTTTCTTGCTCCAAAACTTGTTTTTTTCATCAAAACCTATAAAATCAATAAAATAACTCAACATAACACTAAAACATGCAATATGAAAATAAAACAAGCCAAAATAATGTATAAGTCATCACAAAACACACACAAAAACATGTAAAACAACTCCTCATGGAGGTCCTAGTAATTAACCTCCTCCGGCTAAGACTCCGGATGGGATGGCCTTACCCGGCTAAGATCCCAGGTGGGATAATCGTTTCCGGCTAAGACCCAGGATGAGAGGGACCTTTTCATGGAGGTCCTAGTAATTAACCTCCTCCGACTAAGACCGCGAAAGGGATGGTCTCACCCGGCTAAGACCCCAGGATAGGATGACCCTTCTGGCTAAGACCACGGATGAGAGGGGCCTTCTCATGCAGGTTCTATTAATTCACCTCATCTGGCTAAGACCGCGGATGGGAAGGGCCTCCTCACAAGGAGATCATAGTAAAAATTCTTCCTCCTCCAGCTTAGACCCTGGAGGAAGGGGCCTCCTCGCAAAAGTCCCCGTGAGTTCTTCTCCATGATGAGAATGCGTAAGAAAAAGAAGGCGAAAAAGATAACACATGTGGATAAGAGATCAAATGCTAAACCAAATGTTATGGAAGAAGCTCCAGAAGGGCACCCCCACCAAACTCCGGGAGGGTGCCCCATGAGCTCCACAAGGGTGCCCTCCTCCAGGCTTCGGAAGGGTTCCCGGTAAAATATTCCTCCCCAACAAAGATGTACAAAGAAAAAGAAGGCGAAAATGCTAACACATGTGGGAATAAGAAGAACTCGGAGAAATCTCCAAAAGGACACTCTCTCCAAGCTCCAAGAGGATGCTTCATTGAAGCTCAGGAAGGGTGCTCCCACCAAGCCCCGGAAGGAATGATGCAAAACACAAGTATCTTCAGAGAAGATGAAGGAACGGGGGAACGGAAGAAATACCGAAGTTCGAGATATGACTTGAAACATACGAAAACTAGGAAAAAAGCGGGAAAATCGCAAAGGAAAATGGGTTGGGGGGGCTTGAGATGCCCCATGGGGGCGCGCCCTCCTCCACTGGGAACGGCACCCGGACGCGCCCTTGTGGCCACCCAGGGAGGGTGTGAAGAGGGTGTCCTTGTCCACTCCGAGGAGGCGCCCCTGAGGCGTCCTCTACGGCCCATGGTGTTCTCATCCACCTCTCCGCTTGACACACTCCAACTCTCCATGGACTCTCACCTCACCTCTCACCACAACTTTCAAGAAATTTCCTAAGTCTTCTACAAAGCAAAAAATATCAAAGTTGGGAGGTGGTAAGAGGAAATTTACTTTTGGAAGACATGGTTAAAGGCTCTCTTTTCAAGCGTCCTCGTGCAAAAGCAGTCAAAGATCCTCCGAAGGCAAGACAAGAGACGGAAGCAGAACAAGCCAGATACAATACCAGTCTAGCTCCCGCACTGCTCCATTCCTCTGCAGCACCGGAGCTTGGGGCTTATGTTGGGGGCAAAAACAGTATTTAAGGAATTAAATATATAATTCATTTTATATATTTTTATTTAATATTATTTTCCCAATTAATTCTTAATAAATAACCCAACCCAAATGAGTTCGAGTTTGGTCCATCGGTCAATTTCTCCTACACGGCCCATCTCCCAGGTATAAAAAGGTTCCTCCTATTATCTGTAAGTTAATTAATTCATTATTCTTCTACGCATTTATTATACAGTATTCGTTTACTGCTTATTCTCTCGTTCACCATGCTGACTTGAGCATCAGAGGGGCCTACCTGGGACAACCCTGGGGCCCTCTAACGTTTGCGCGTGAGTGCAGGCAAGTTCCCATTCAAAGAATTTTCCAGTTCAAGGAGAAGAAGACGAGAAGACTTCCCCCTCGGGAAGAGGAGTGACGTGAAGACTTTCCTCTCTGGAAGTGGATTTTGGTCAACCACATTGACTTGGAGTGATCTGCCCTAAAAACATCATATATATATATATATATATATATATGTGTGTGGGGAGGATCAAGTGAGACCATCTAGGTGAGATACAATGGACTAATCTCAACCATCCCCCACTATTAATCAATGGGTGTGATTTAATGGATAAAAAAATATATTATAACATTTAATCTAATCAACATAAGAGTAATAAGGTAAAATAACATAACAAGATAGTTACAAAAATGGAAGGAGATTAGAATCAAATCCCTTTCTCTCTCCTACAATCTTAAATTCACGTGTTCCTCTCTCTCTCTCTCTCTCAGTTCCTCCATTAATGCAACACAAGAAATTTATCTTCCTACACACTATTAACGTTTCTGCATATTTTACAAAGAAAAAAAAAACTGTGAAGAAACACTGCATAAATTACTATAAGAGATTGCATATTTGAAACCATGCAGCAAACATCAACTAACTATAGATTATCTAGAAGGTATTTATATAGTGTTAAAAATTAAAAATACAGTGCACATACCCAACTATGCAATGTATCATAAACTATCTTGACAAAAATCAACTAACTATGCATTATATAGAAACTATCTATGTAGATAACTAAATATGCAGTACATTATGTAACATCCCATTTTCTTAATTTCCAAAAGCAACATCCGATTTTCATAATTAACTATGCATTATGTAGAAACTATTTATGCAGTGTAGAATAACTAAATATGCAGTACATTTTATTCAACTATGTCTTATTGTTGTAAAACAGTGCAACAAAAACAACTAAATATGCATTATTTAATAGTTAGTTAAACATCAGAAGAACCCTAACTATGCTGTAAAAAAAAATTGGAAAAAAACTGCTTACTTAATTAACGCCATTAAATCAGACAGTTACAATCTTACCCAATAAAAACGGTTACAAAAAGTCAAACATATTAGAAAAACTGCTGGGATAATTGATTTGAATTACAAAATTACCTTAAATGAGCGAAAATAAGGGAAAATAAAAAAAAAACTGAATTAATTACATCCCTTCATTTTTTAAGATCAATGGGTAAGATGAGTCCACATTGTCTCACCTAGGGAGAGTGGTATCATTTCAACTAAATCCATATATATATATGGATTGGTTCAAATGAGACCAAGCCCTTTAGGTAAGAACGTAAGACCACATCTAGACCATTGGATTTAATAATCAGTGGTTCAGATTTTACTCCTAATTTTAAGCATAGGCTCCTCATTTAGGGGCATTAGGGTACTTTCGTTCTAAAATTCTAAGGATATGTTTGTCATTATGTTTGTTTTGATTTGGTAACAAAAAATTTATCATATCCAATGTTTGGAATTTTATTTGTTTTGATTTGGTAACAAAAAATTTATCATATCCAAGTCCCGCGATTTTGGGGTCAGTTTATTTTCAAATTTGTGATCGTCCTTTCAGTTTTGAACCCACGAACTCACATCTCTGCAACTTGCGAAATTTCTTTTTCTTCAATAGGGTGTGGACCATCTTTTTCTGTGTGAATTTCTCAGCGAAGTTAAGGCATGTCTTCGTTTTTTTGTTCGAGTTGATGGATTCGGTTTTTTTTCCAGTGAGATTGCTTTAATTTTCGTGGGTAATTTACTGAATTTCTCGGGTTTCATTTTTTGGTTATTATTGTTGAAATGTGTTCTTATGTTGTTTTTATCTCTTTTGCAGTCGCCTATTTTTCATATTTCTTCTTCTTTTGATTTCTCGTTGTTTTTGGAATTTATCCCCAATGTTGAATTTTTTTTACATGTGTGTTTATCTGCACCTTTGTATTATGAGATTACTGGTATAGGTTTACGATGTGTTATATTTCGTAAATTAGGTTTTTTCAGGGCACATATGATTATGCAGTTTTAGAGTATATATTTTGTATATTTAGGGTTGATATTTTTGTATACAATGTGTAGTGGTTGTTATTTTCTAGTGTATGTTGTATATGAAGATGTATATATATTTTATGATATATTTTTAAAGTCTAAATTTTGCATATTTAGTTATGTAATAATATATACTTAGTTATGTAATAATGTATACTTAGTTATGCAAAATTGTATACTTAGTTATGCAAAATTGTATACTTAGTTATGTCTGTGTATACTTAGTGTACATATGCATGCATAATTAGTTATGTAATAATATTTATTTAGCTGTGTTTTATTGTATACTTAGTGTATATGTTCTGCATATTATTTTTTTGTATATAAGACTTGGTTCTATATTTTTGCAGCCTTTTTTTTTCAAGTCTTATTAATTAAATAGCCAAAACTAAGGGCAAGAGGGGTGCGGTGGGCGAGGCCGATGTGGGGGGAAGAGGGGGCGAAAGTGCAGGGTCTCTTGGAGGGGTTCCACCTAAGAGTTCATGTCAAACGTTATCCAGTAGGTCGAACCCCAGGGTATTAGTCAAAGCATTGAGATTATGTATATTTAAATATGCACTTGAAGTATTCGACAATAATAATCCTTCACGACAGAAATGACAGACGGATAGGGCTATGGAAGAAGCCAAAAAATTTTGGAATGGAAAAAAAATCATAGTGTTGTTTACTGGACACTTTACTATGTATATTTTGTTTATTTTTGTATATTTTGTCTATTATGTTTGGTTGATTTGTATTGGGGTCGTGTATACTTTACCTTGTAGGAATATATGTACATGTTTGGATGATATTTTGGATTCTAGTTATTAAGGGAACATGACATGTATTGTCTGTTTTAATTAATATAATTTTGCACTTTTATGTACAACTGTCCAAATGGTGTTCGATTACAATAATATTGTATATGTAGTTACATAATTTTTCATATTTACACAAGATTATGCATATTTAATTATTGCCTCTTATTGGTCCAGATGTTTTTCCAATAATATTATATATCTAGTTATAGAATTTTGCATATTTACACATGAGATTATGTATATTTAAATATTATGTCATTTATTAGTCCAGATGTTGCATATGTAGTTAACTTCATATAATGTATATTTAGTTTGCAGATGTTGCATATTTATGCATAAGATTATGTATATTAGACATAATTTGCCTTTACTGGATTGCTAATGTATATTTAGCATCAAATAATGTATATTTAGTGTGCTGATGTTGTATATATTACATATATATGTTGTATTTCATATATATTGAGAGATGCATACATAGTATCATATTATGTATAGTATTTTGCAAATTTATGGAATAAACGCAATTATAATTCGACATGTGGAATTGAAATCAACAACAAATACACATTGTTCTCAAGGTTTAATTATTTCAGGAGGTGCTGGTGCGGGTTGGGCATGTCCTGCTGTTATGTGTTCTAAGCTCACCACATGTCCCATATTTTTTTTAAGTTTTGTGTTGCTTTTATGGCTTTCTCTCTCTCGCTTTGGATTTTGCTTTTCAGACGACTACCACTCTTTTTGTTCTTGGCTTGCTTCGGTGGTAATATGGAAATGTCCAATTGTGAAGTTGAGCTGCAGTAGGTTTCCATTATTGACTGCTTATTGGCTACAGAAGTTTCACGTTGTTCCTGCAATAGCTTAGCTTTTTCACTTGCTACCAGACGTGATAAATTTGACAATTTTCCAATCTTCCTTTGTGCAAGACCAATGCAGCTGTGGAAATTTGACCATATAGTGTTCAGTTTTTTTGCAGCCTCGATTCCTCCCGGAAATTGGTACATGTGTCCATTTTTTGAATGTGGAATAAACGAGGTTGCTTTCATCCAACATGGAGCTAAATATGTAGTTGGCGACATAGTAGTCGCATTTGCTCAAACAACTTGCAACTGCATTTTGCAGATCCATCCATCTTGCATTTTGTCACTTCGAACACCCCATTTGATTGATCTTTTATTGTGTATGAGCTTTCATGTGTATTGTCATTGATTTGTATAACTGTGCAATTGTAAACACGCTTCTTCAATTTCCTTGCTCACTTCATAAAATATGGTATGCGTGTACACTAAATATGCATGCTTTTGACACTGATTGTTCAACTTATCAGTAGAATGGCGTTGAGATTCTATTGCGCTCTCGAAATGCATTACAAATTCAACCAAGTTCGAATGAGGATTTGTAAAATTACCAAACCAACTATTTGTGTTTTCCGATCTTGATGTAGCTTTTAGCAGTCCACTCATGGGCACGTCTCTAAAATATGGGAGGATCCAGCTTCGCCTTATCTCATACATAACTTTGAACCATGGATGTGAGGTTAGGTTGAAGTCATTCATAATTTCGTGCCATTGTTTCTCAAATTCTGATGTTGTAATGTAGTTATCCCACACGATTGAATTAAGCCCACATGATTGAATTAAGCCCATTGATGAAATTTTTATCCTTGAATAGGCTGTGACCGACTTTGACATTAACTTTCTACATTATGTGCCACATACACAATATGTGTTTTGCCTTCTTGAAGACTGATTGTATTACATTTTTCATGGTCGGGTCTTGGTCTGTCACTATATAATATGGTTCTTGACCCACAACCTCTAAGAATCGATTGAACAACCATGTATACGACTTTGCATCCTCTTTCAAAATAAGTCCAGCTGCAAATGTTACACACCTTCGATGGTTATCTACTCTAGTAAATGGAGTGAACACCATTTTATACATGTGCAACAATGTTATTGTTAGTATACAGATTTACATAACTATATAAACAGATTTAAGATTATAAATATACAGCTCAAAAGTTCTTGATATGCATTATGGATTAGAAACTTATAAGAATATATGTATTATGTATAAGAAATATATGTATAATTTACAAGGATTATATGCATTATTAATAAGGATTGTGTACATTTTTATAAAGTATATTTGCAATTTAGAAGGATACAAGTTTTTGAACTTTTCTATACACAATAAGATAATTAGATATACATTATTGCAATGATATATATGCAAGACAAAAGTTATTGTTTTTACAGTTAAATACATTACCTATTGGTATTGTATGTAGAATCAAAGGATATTACATCACAAACGCGGCATAGTTCATTATAGATGCTTTGTTCTGCCCAAAAGAGTCGTGTCAGTTGTTCATCTTCGTCAACATCATAATCGAATATCATCCCTTGATTTGCTACTTTTTGCCTAGGAATATGTTTATCACAAATTGTGCATCCGCACCACATATGTATGTTTTCAAGTCTCGTTTGAAATTTTTAAAATCAATCTTCAGGGCTCCAACTTGCAAAAATACGCCCACCATTTCTCTGTACAACTCGTGTTATTTCGCACTCCCAATGTTTGCCTTTGTGCAATTTACGATAACTTACTGGTGCCCGAAGTTTAAATTTATATTTACTTTCAGAAATTATCTGTGTTTGTCGGCTGTCATCGGATGAGTGTGTCATTTTTCAAAGCTTTTTACCTTATACGCGCCTGAGCCAGTGTATTTAAAAATACAACGTCCATTGTACCCAACTCGGTTTGAAACTCTCTTGCGTGTTCCCTGCTTTGTGATGCTTTCGTTCCGCTCATAAGTTTCAGCATGTGTGTTTTTTAGTGTTTTTGAAGCCCTTGCAAACCACATATTGCACACGAATTTCATCCTTCTTGAATTTCTTTGTAGTGCTCCTTCTAGTGTCGAAGCCACTGCACGTACCATAATTCTTGTAAAACTGTATTTCGGCTTCCAATGTATGGAACGCATGTCGACACATGGAATTTTTTCTTGATTCACTTCTGGGATCCAATATTTATTGATCCTGGTGAGATTTCGAGCCTCTGCCCAACATAAATCATGTTGTCTGGTGCTTGATCTGGTAAAAACACAAATTTTACATACTAAATATACAAATATGGAACACTATACATGCAGAACATTAATATGTAGTATGCATGGTATAAATTACAAGGACCATTGCCTATTATTCTCATAGTTTCCAATAGTGTGTTCTACATATACACATTAACAAAACTATATATGCAATATATGTGTACTACATTAGCATATCACTAATGTATTTGATTGTCGTTAGTTGAGAACATTTTATACATAATGATTACTCTAAGTATACAATCTATGCATTGTAATTATGCAAAATCGCTATTGTAAATATGCAGAAGATTAACAATGCGAAATTGAATCTCAATGTCATAAACTTTTTACATACTAAATACACAAATATGGAACACTATACACACATAACATTAATATGTAGTACACATGGTACAAATTACAAGTATCATTGCTTAATGTTCCCATAATTTTCAATATTTTGTTCTGCGTATACACAATCACATTAACAACATTGTATATGCAATATCCTTATACTAAATTAGCATATCAGAAAAAAATTGATTATTGTTATCTCAGAACATGTTATACAGAATAATTACTCTAAGTATACAATATATGCATTGTAATAATACAAAATCGTTGTGGTAAATACACAAAAGATTAACATTGCTACGCGGTGTAAAGTTTTGATTGTTCAATAGTGTATGCGTTTGATCCAAATATTTTGCAAGAATTAGTGGTTAGTGATTACCTTCATTCGAAGGATTGTGGAGTGGAATTCCTGGTTTTGTGACATCGCAATTTTGATTTTGTTGAAATATATGACGATTTTCGCTTTTCGTGTTGTTTGATGAATAGTTCTTCGATATGTCGGTTTCAATTTCTGATGTTTTTCTTGGTAGGAATGAAGATTTGTACCAATGTTGAATTGGTTCTCTATTTTTGCAGGTTATGGCATGAAGGGAGAGAGAAGGAGAGTGGTGATCGCGTGAGTTTAGGAGATGGATCAAAAACATATTTTTTCCCTTAAATGTTGCTAGCGGTTATTTAGGTCTAATTTTTCGATTCCAATTATACTCCTGGATGGTTTCCCCCTTATTTTTTAATGCTGCAAAATTTTCTTAGATCTTAGCCTTTCATTATTTTTGTTGGATGGTGTAGATGTGATCTTACGTTCTTACATATGGTCTCACAGGATCTCATTCATATATATATATATATATATATATCCTTTTTTGAAGAAATTCACAACAATAATTATTGATTGTAATTTTTTACGTACAACTTATTCACAAATATTATCAAATAGTTATGATTATTTTATCGAAAAGAGTTTATTAACACAACTTTAATATTAATATTTAATATTTTCTCACCTACATTTTTCTTCTTGTAAGGAGAATTCAAAATCCTTCTTGTTCACTGGACAGCATTCTCCTCAACATCCTTTCTTTTGAGATGAGCAAAGTTCGGATTACGTTTGAAATGACACAAACCCAAGAATCATGATATAATACAAAAAAAAGATATAATAAATTGCCTAAGCAAAACGACACAAGTTACTTTATTTTATACTATTAGAAAATTTAAAGGTATATATTTACTTTTACTCATTTTTATCATATTTTCATTTTCAAAAATTATAATATACCTATAAACACAGTTTTAGATCATTTCAAAAACTCACATCTTTTCATTCAAAAACATCATAATACAATATAGAGTAGGTCTCCTATAGAACCGTCTTACGGATCCTATTCCGTAACACGGATCCCCCAGCCCAACCCGCGCCCAGCCCCAGCGCGCCCCGCCCACCAGCCCGCACCTCTTATTTTAAAAAAAAAAGAGCTCCACAACAGAATTGATCCCGCAACCTTAATAGACTTAAGGTGGTGTTCTACCAGTACCACTAATACTTATTGTACAATTTTAGTACAACAATTTATATAAACTCATTCATAAATACGCCTGATAATTAAAAAAAAATTAAATTCGCCTATAAATGTTAAGACTAAGAATCGAACCCAAGTCTATTAAAAAAACATGATACATTATCTCAATAAATGAATACTTATAAAAGTGTTACTTTAACTACATCATATTTATTTTTTATTTTTCCTCTTTTTTTGTTCATAGTTTGTAACTGTATTAAGAAATCTGATATTTTATCTCAACAAACGGATACTTTTACTTATAAAAATGTTACTTTAACTATATCATATTTATTTTTTATTTTTCCTTCTTTCCTTCATTTCTAATTTGTGACTATATTAAAAAACATGATACTTTAAATCACGAAGAAAAAATAAATAAGACAGAGCTAAAGTAACACTTTTATGAGTAAAAGTATCCATTTTTTTAGATAAAGTATCATGTTGTTTTTAATACAGTCGCATATTAGAAAATCATTAGATTGAAGTATCACAAATGTATCATATTTAACATCAAAAGTATCACTATTTCCAACACAAGTATTAATTTTTCAATGGTAAAAAACATTAGCTATGAGACTAGAATGAGTACATCAAAAAATTTATTTTTTAAATAATGTTCACCTTAAAAGTATCATATTTCTTACTCAAAAGTATCAATATTTTCGGATAAAGTATTACTTTTTATTCAGAGAATTTGAAATTTTAAAATGTCATTGTTAATCATAAAAGTATCATATTTAATATCAAATGTATCACTATTTTCAACACAAGTATCAGTTTTTCAATGCAAAAAACATTAGCTATGATACTAGAATGAGTATATCAAAAAATCTTATTTTTTGAATATGTAAAAATTAAAGTATCAATTTTCACCTTAAAAGTATCATATTTATTACTCAAGAGTATCACTATTTTCGGATAAAGTATCATTTCCTATTCAGAGAATTTAAATTTTTAAAATGAAGGGATGATAATGAAGCTTTATATTCATAGTTATACTCATGGTTATACTAAATATGCACAACAAGCACTAGTGGTCTAGCGGTAGAATAGCAACTTGCCTTGGTACAGACCTGGGTTCAATTCCGAGCTGGTGTAAATTTGTTATTTTTTGATTAAGTGGATCCAGTCATCCTGGCCCATCCAGGCGTCTTGGGCGGGCGCGTGCAACTTGGGCTGGGTCTGTTGGGCCCAGCGTCTAAGGGGTCTTAGATGATGTTTTCAATTTTTTTTTATATCCAGGCGGGTCACGGGTCGCGGGCGAGTTGGGTGGGCTGGGGATCCGTCTTATGGAATAGGATTCGTAAGACGGTCCTATACAAGTTTTTGCCTACAATATATACTTTTTTTTTTGAAGGGGCATAATACAATATATACTAAACATCGAAAATATAATTGTCTTAATGTTTTATTTTTATTTTTGCAAAAATATAATATCCAACCCTATAAAAGCATGATAATAAATTTGAAAATGAAATCGAAGGGGCTCTTTGGTAAGTTTCCCATGTTGAATATCCAAACCTAAGGCTAATAGAATAAAAGTTGTGGAGGGGTATGGCGGACACGGCACGGCCCTTTTGTTATCATATCATGTCCTTTCTCTTCATTATTTTGTTATATGTAACTTTCAAGACATGTCTTTTTACTATTTTCGCATTCATAATATTAAATTCGAGAGACAATTTTTGATGTCACTTGTTTTTTTTTTTTTTTTTTTTTTGTTAGAAACTCCAACTCTTAAACGTCAATATGATACAAATATAACCATCCATGAACCACGAGCTTGTAGCTCAAATGATATAGCTCACTCTTAGTAGTGGCGGATCCAGGATTTTGAAAATGGGGGTACAATATATACTAAAAAAAATATGCACATAAATATTATTTAATATTTAAAGTCTTACAACAAAATACTGTTTAAAATTGTGTAAAATTTGTTCATGTAACCGTACATGAAAAATTAATGCACTACATATCAAAGAAATAATTAGAATAATTAAGAAAACAAGAGACAACAAAACATACGTAGTTTTTGTAACATTTTTGTAACATACATGAAAAATTGATATTAATAGATTTTTTTATTATTTCTTTTTGTTGTTTTTGACTTTTGCCATGATTTATTTCTTCAAGTTGTTAAGTCAATCTTTTAATTTTTGAAATTTTATTGTGTGATTTGTATTGTTTATCTTGATTTTCTCTTTTTGTAAAAATAGGGGTACAAATTTATTATTATTATATTTTTTACTAAAAATTATTGTTGGTTTTTTTTTAAATTTGGGGGTACAACTGTACCCCCATGTTTCTACATGGATCCGCCGCTGAGTCTCTTAGTAAGAGTGTTGACCAGAGTTTGAACTCTGTATCTTTCACTTTCTTTTAAATTTACCCCCCTCCAACCACTACTCCCAACTTATTGAAAAAAAATACAACCATCCATGATCCAACTTTTATATGGGCAAACTTGAAGAGTTTGGTTTAGAAAAAGTAAGATTTTAAATATAATAATTAAAAAAAATGAATTTGTTGCCGAAGTTATAAGAGAAAAAATAGCCTAAAGTATAATTAAAATTGAATTTTATTAAAAATAAGAGTTTCTTTTTGCAATTGTTTTCAAAATAAATGATGAAGTTGATAATTTAAAAAGTGATTAGTGATTACGTGTCTTTAAATTTGGGTATAACTAAAATAAGGGCATAATCCCATCCCATGTATGTTACGTGCACCAAGTTAATACGTCAATCCTACGGTTTTTCTCAACTCTCTTTCTTTTTTTTTTTTTTTCATTTTTTTACCTTAAATAACATCATCTAAATTTTTATTAGATTATTTTCTAAATAAGTGATTTTTCAGCATACATCTTGTTTTTTTTTTGTTTCCTCGTTTGTACTTTTGCCGACTTGACATGATATTTGGTTTGTTGCCATTTGGTGCAATATTTTTTCTTTGCGGACGATTCATATAGCAAGTTTGATCCGATATAATATTGAGATTGTGGTTTTCAACACATTACTGACTAAAATTATTAGTATTATAGTTATTATAAATTTTTCAAAGTTGTAGACTTTGAACCGATTTTTGTTATTAACCTAAATGCTATAAATCTTTTAATAGTTTCATTTTTTTGGTATTTAACAAATTTGTTTATGCATTTCTATCGATTTATTGCTAGTTTGAATTAATGTAGAAAATAAATATGTTTTCAAAGTAATTGTTCTTCATGTTAATATTTAATTTTTTTACAAGAAAAATAATTTTATTATTTCAAACTAACAATACATTGATAGAAATATGGATATAAATTTGTTAAAAACCATAAAAGATGAAGCTATGTAAATATTCATAATATCTAGATTAATTTTAAAGCCTACAACTTTGAAAAATATATAATGACTAAAATACTCATGATTCCAGTTCTGTAACATCACGAAGACCACAATCTAATTTATCTCTATCGGGTCAAAAACTTACCTGTCTGAATCGTCTACACAAGAAAATATAGCGTGCCAAGATGACGACAAACCAAACGCCGCACCAAGCCGGTAAAATCACAAACAAATAACTCAAATCTATGTGTACCGGAAAGCCATTTATTTAGAAAATAATTGATAAAAAAATATAGATGGATTGATTTCAAGTCAAAAATAGCCAAAAATTATCATTAACTATGAATGACAAGAAAATGAAGCAAAAGAAAGAGTTGAGAGTGGTGATTTTTTTAAAAAAGTGAAAGTTGGATATGAAGAGAAAAAAATAATGATTATGTTGATGTAATGAAAAATCTTTTAGAGATGTTGATTGTTTGTGAAAATTTTGTGGAAAAAATTGTGTATAATATAATGCAAGAAAATTGAATAAAAATGAAAATTGATCCAAAATTAGGCAATATAGATCTCTTTTTATACCTTTTGTTATCAAGATTAAGAGAAAAGTAATAAAAATAGTGATAAATTAAAGAAATTATCGGAATTCTTTATATGAATATGGAGAGGAGAGATAAATAAATAGCATAATTGAATATTGAGAAGTGTGAAAGAGTACGAGAAAATGAGTTAATTTTTGGAGAAAAATGAGATTTTCTATGAAAAGTTTTTATTTTCTCCACAAACAATCACACCTCCAAAAAACTTTTCACTCAAAAATAAAAATTTGACAAAAAATCTCACAACCAATCACAAAATTTGAAAGATGCTAGATTATTTTTTTCGTTTTTTCCAAAAAGGGAAAAACAAAGAGTTTTTTCTATTGAAACCAAAATGGAAAAACCCAACCCAACCCACCCCCCCAACCCCCCCCCCCCCGCCCAAAAAAAAAGAAACCTATCTATTCCCGCACCTAATCTAAATCGACCAATTAAACTAAGTGATATGACATGATTGGTATGTGGGAATGGGGTAGGAATGGAATGGGCATTCCTTATTTCATTCTCATTCACATACTTGGTATGCTTTAGTAATGAGAATACTCATTCCCATGGGAATCCCTATTCCTAAAAGTAAGGGAATGACCATTCATCATCTCCCCCATGGGTTTAGCTATTCCCAATCATCAAGAATGACTCAATTTTATTTTTAATAAAATTATCTTTCTATAAATGACTAAAAATGTTGGATATAATCTATATTTTCGAAAAGTAGTGTTATGAATAAAAAAATTATTTATAATTTAAATATAAGTTATATTTAATATTTTAATAAATCATAGTCAATTTCTATCAATATTCAATAGTTAAATTTTGATATATAATTCTTTTGTTGATTTTCTATATTTTCTTATAAAAAATAGAGATAATTAAAAAAGTACCCCTGAGGTTTGGGATAATTACATAAAAACCCGGATTTTTAAAAATTACCAAAACCCCTTGAGGTTTGATTCTCTTTATATTTTCCCCCTTCATAAGCAAAAAAAAATATCAAAACCCCCCAGATATTTATAAAAATACTATAGTTACCCCTTAAATTTAACACATAATCAAACCTGATGGGGTTTTTTGTAATTTTAAAACATCTCTGGATTTTTTTTGTAATTAGCCCAAATCTCAGTGTTTTTGTAATTATCCCTAAAAAATATTATATAAAATATTTTTGATATCATAGATATAAATCTATATATATATATTATTTAGCACACATTAAAATAATCTTATATCAATTTACGAATAACATATTTAATAGAATTTATTTAAAAAATCTTATTTAAGAGAATTTGATACTTTAAAACTATTTTTCTCAATTACTATCATTAATTTATAATTACCAATCAAGATATATAAATCAAGTAAAAAAATCGTCATCCATTCATTTCTCCATTCCTTGTACATACCAATCATAAGAATAGTAATACTACATCATTCCATTCTTAATGTTATTTCATTCCTAAATTCATTCCAGTCCAAATTTAATTCCATTCATTCATACCAATCATGTCGTAAGTGATAATATTTCGCCGACTCAGCTCAATTGGACCATACCCAATAAAGTAAGACAACCTAGTCAATTTTTTTTTTATTTTTAAAAAAGATGAACACAAGAATCATGAAATTGTAGCCCTAACTAATCCACACATCTACACAAACTTTATACATATAGGGCATGGCCCATTGGGGCGGCTATACATTGAGTGGTTATTATTTACTGTTTTCATATGCCACAATTTTTTCTCTTGTTTAATGTTTTATTTATGTCATGTCTTGGTGATTAGATCTTCTTTTAATAGTGTTGACATAAGGAATAATAATTGAGTAGTTATCTTGTTGAAAATGAAATGAAATGTGCCATATGGCACATCAAGGCAGCAGTCAAATTATCTTTTGTGAGGAATCCAATTTGGGGAAATATACTGATATAACATTTGGAAAGTTTAATCAATCTAGTTTAGTATCTTTACAGCTAATATGATATGCTCTAGAAGAATGACGTAGTACTAATTATCTATTTTAATTTAATATTGATTTTGTATTGTATGTTGTAGTACTTATTTAACAAATATGTGTGTGTGATTTTTTTCTTTCTAAATATATGTTTTATGTAGATGATAAAATGGTCTCATGGATGTTACAATAAGAGTACATGCACTTGGTGTATATCCATTATATATGTGTTTTATTTTTTAACAATGAGATATATAATTCATCTATACACCAAGTATACCATACACCTGAGGTAGCATGGATAATATCATATTTTCAATGCTAAAGATTCTATATATGACTTTCCCATTCTATTAATTATTCATTTTTCCTTAGTTTGCCCTCTTCTCTCTCTCTCTCTCTCTCTCTCTCTCTCTCTCTCTCTTGTTCCCATATTTTTTATTTACTTTTTATTTCTTGGAGGAAATTTTTTAATAGCATAGAGACCCGCAATTACTACTGGTGCATACTAGTGAACCCTCAAGTTTGGTACAATAGCCTGCGAACCACGCCACTCGCCAGCAACGTAAATCACCATAGACAAATCATGCGACAACTTTAACCAAATGGTGCAAATATGAGATTTGAACTTGAGAACTCTAACCTCAAAAACTCATCCTACTCCATAAGGCCATTATGAAGAGCTTATTCAAGGAGTTTTTGTGTCATGATGATGTAGGTTATGATAATTTTGGCTGCCTAAAAATGAAATAGAATGCAAAAGTGGCAAAAGATAGAAAGACATTTCTGAAAGATAAAGCTAATTAATTATGTCAAATATGTGATTTAAGGAAGTTTACATCATTACATGTGACTGATTTTTTTATATATTTACTAATTTATTTATTTTGATCAAATTAGTGGGAAATGTTGGCCAACTTAAAGTTGTTTGACCTAGAAGGTTCAATCTTTGAAATTTAGGTTGTGATTGTCTGTAAAGAAATTCCAATTTTCATTATTTTTTACCAAAACGATATGAAATATTTTCAAAACTCAAATTAAAATTATACTTCCAATTACTGGAAAAAGGGCCACTTTGAACAGACATATATGTAAATTAAGGGGAAAGTTCTGCACGAGAGGAAACCAATCACTCATCGAGGGAGAGAAACAATACTCAAAAATAAAAAAAAATAATAACAAAACACAAAACAAACGAAAAACAAAACACTCTGTTAGGAGACTAAACAATCTCCAAAAGGAGGACTAGGCACTCCTCAAGGGAGACCCAGGCACTTACTACAAGACAGAAACTACTGACTGACCTACGAGTTTCACAAATCAATCAGGAAAATAAAAACACAAAGTAAAAAAAAAACCAAGAAAGATACAACAAAACCAAACAAAAAATCCAAACTAACTAAAATACAAAATAAAGAGACGAAATGCATTTCCCTTGCCCAGATCTACTACCGCATCCTAGGGATGGCAACGGGGTGAGTCAGATATCTAAAGACGCAAACTCGTCTCGTCTTTAGAATGGGGCGAGGTGCAACGACCCGTCGCGGGTCACGGGGTGGGTCGAACCATCCTGCCCCAAATTAAATAAAATAGACAAAAAGAAAAGAAAAGGAAAAAATATTTATTTTTAATATATTTATAAAATATTCTTTACAAAAGTTGTTATTTTCAATTTATAAATGATAGATATAATATTAAAGGATATAAATTATATTATAATATATATTATATATGCAAAATATATAATAAATATATTAAAAAATAGGCGGGGCGGGATGGGTACCGTGGGGCAGAAGTGATACCCAGACCTGTCCCGCCCCAGGTCATGGGGGCGAGAGGTACCTACCGGCCGGGAAACAATTGCCATCCATACCGCAGCCTATCGCCACCACTCGTTGCTGACACGCCTCAATGAAATAACTCCCAAAGTCCAAATCTAACTCACAAAAGAAAAATCTCGCGAAGTGGGAGTCCGACCGGCAACCGAAAGTCGTCGGCCGTCACTAATGATTTGGATATCGCCGCCGCCCCACCTGGTGGGGGGGGGAAGGGGGGCGGAAAAGAAGGGGAGGAGGGGAAAGGAAATGAGGTTGAGTGTTCAAGTTTTAGTGAGAATGGAGAGAAAATGTTTAGAGAGAGAATGAAAAACACAAGATTCGTACCCCCCAATTTTTCATCGCTGAGCGAAAAAATTGTAGCTCAAAAAATTTGTAGAATGTGTGATTGTTCGTGTGTAATTTTTTTAAGAAAATCTTATTTCTCTATTCAATATTAACTCATATATTTTTCTTTCTTTCTCACATTTCACAATACCAATCCATATTATTTATTTCTTTCTCCCCTTCACATTGATATAAATAATTTCAATAATTTTATTAATTTATCACCATAATTTTTTCTTAATCTTGATAATAAAAGTATAAATAAGATCGCCTATTTTTAGTTTAGTTTTTATTTTTTATTCAATTTATTGACATTATATTTTACACTATTTTTTATGGAATATATGAAATGATCACAAGCAATCAAACCCTTACCATATCCTAATCGCAACACGTCATTATTTATGGTGCATTTTGATCGATCCAAAAGATGGACCGCCCAAGATTCCTAGCTTGATCCTCTGCTACCTTCCTTCACAAGGCTAACGGAGTGATTCCGGCGTTAGCACTCCGATGATCAAGTTAGTATTTTCTAATATCGAGGATAAAAAATGGAAGACAATGTATAAAAAGTAGTGTGTAAAAAGAAGTAACCCTTAATAAGAGCCTCTTGACCCCTATTTATACTTATTTCCTGCCTTTTATCTTCAAATTACAGCTCGCTTACGTGTTCTCCTCCCTGGTTGGTTTTGATCTATCACTTCTCATTACCTTTTATCTTCATCCGCAGCTCTACACGTGTCCTCCTCTCTGTTGGTTTCGGTGTTGTCACTTCTCATTACTTATCACAGTTATTTTCACGCAGGTCTTCCCATCACTAAGTTACTTCTTGGCAGGTCGGACCTGCAAATACTTATTTCTTAGCAGGTTTGCCCTGCAGATACTTACTTCTTGGCAGGTCTGTCGTCCTTTGCATTTACTTCTGTGTAGGTTTGTCGTCCTTTATGCTTTATGTCACATCAAGTTTGTCCTTCACATTTAATGCGCTGCAGATCGGCACCTGTAGCTCGGACAATAAAGGTAGGTCTGCATGACAGACCTGCCTATGACCACCATGACTATTTTAAATCCTCTAGAACCACGCTATCGATTATGCCCAGCCCTACTCTATTAATGCTTCACCTCGAATGTGATAATAAATAGTTTGGTAGATCTGGCTCATAAATTAGGCCGGATCACATTTCACCAAAGAGGATTAATATTCACCCTCTTAAACATATGCCATGGAGGTTTTTCATCTAGGATTTTAGCCCCAATTACAACTTCCAAAGATAATCCTTTAAAATGCTTTATCTTTTATCATGAAAAGAAAATTATTATCTTACACACATTTGTAATCAAAAGGTTCGGTCGATCTAGCATTGGCGGGATATGCCAAAATAATTAGTATCCACAATAAATTGTAGGGTTAAACCAATACTACTTCTCAAATAAAGAATTTTCATAGTAAGATAATTTTTTAACTATCAGCCAATTCAAGTATTATTTAGGGGCTTTATTTAAAAAAGTTGCCCGTACGACAAATTTTGACTATACATAAACACCACCATAAAATGCAAAATATCAATCTGGGCCAGCCATGGGGGATTGATAAGATGATAATGATATCTGTAGAGGAGACAATAGTACAATATAAATGTGTCCAACATGGTGGGGATATCTCAATTATTTTGGGATCACAACTCTTAAATTATTAAGGGCCCCCACCCCCCACCATTGTTCTAGATCTATTGTCATGAAAAAATGTATGGCAATTTGGTTGATGCTTCACAAAAAGTTGATACCCATCTCTATCAACCAACTGTGTGGAGTTTCAACTACAAATTGGCTCGTCTATTTCAGCTATCATCCATCTACTTTAAAAAGAATTTAAAAGAAGAGTAGTGTCTAGCAACATCTTATGCACAATCAATCTTGGCCAAAATTCGCCCCAGGACACTGAGATTGGTAAGTCGCAAGGTGATTGGAGTGACATCACGGGGGGTTTCACCTTCGGGATAAACCCTTTTGAAAAAATCTTGGCCAAAATTCAAATATAAATATGTATATATATATATATATATATACATATATTGGTGAAGAGCAAGATTGCAGAAATCCGCATGTACTAATCGGGCCGCACTACGGCGCCTAGGACACTCACTACAAGAAAACAATCAAATTTCAACGAAATAATTCCAATGGAATAAAAAACTGTTGGAATTTTGAAAATTCCAATTGAAATTCCAATGCTACAACATACCATTGGAAAATTCCATCAGAAAGTCCAACAATAACCAAAACCATTTGGTACGGTTGGAATATTTTTTCCATTGGAATTTTCATTGGAATTTTGTCATTCCAACGGCCATTATACCAATGATGCTTTTCCATTGGAATTTCTGTTGGAATCGATAATTCTAATGGAAATTGGCCAAATACCAACAAATTTTTTTCGTTGGAATTCCCTTATTTTCTTGTAGTGGCTTATTTTTAAATTATTTTATTTTAATCTATTTTTGGCCGATTTTTTGACCGTTCAGACCTGATTTTTGGTCATCTAGCAAGCACCTGGGCCAATTTTTATCACTGGTGAAGAGTATATATAAATATATATAAATTTATATGCCCTAATCTCGCGCCTCTTACCCTTATGTATAATTTAGTCTGGATAAAAGGGTGCAAATAACGTAATTATAAATTTTATTATGTCAAGCTTTATATTAACTTTTTTAAGAAGTTGCATGGTAAAACATATGCATTTTTATTTAGTTTTCATCTGGTAAAACATATGCATTTTTATATCAACCTTACCTAAGCTTGTCTCAAGCCCGACAATGTTAAGAAATTAAAAAAAACATATATAGTATATATGATTTTTATTTAGTTTTCATCTGTTTCACCACATTATTATGTGCTGGTTCATCCCACTTTCGTGTGCCAGCTCCTCCATTGAATATATATGTTTATTGATTTTATGTCAATGACAAAGCAATTTGTTTTTGTCCTTTTTTTGTCAAACATGGATTTATGATATTTTGAAGTAAAATGATACTTATTTTGTAATATTGGTAATGCTACTTTTGTAATTAAAATGGTTATAGTGAAAGAAGATTGTTAAAATAAGAACTTATTTTCAAAATAAGATGGGATCCCCCATCTTGAAAGAAATAAATCTTATAAGCTCCATATATCTTATTTTGGGGCTTTATAAAACCTTTATTATGAAAAGAAAATTTTCAAACACTTTTAGAGAACTTATAAGCTCTCTAATATCTAATAAAATATTCTGAAGAGTTTATAAACTCACTCAAACACCTCTTGATAACACTGATTGAGTATATTAAAACTCGACGATTTGTAAATTTTCACATACACCTTACTCATTATTAATGAAATTCTTGCATAGTTGTTTTTTTTTAAAGAAAAAAAAAGCTAAATCATGCATAATTAGATTACATGTGGAAAGAGAAAAATTAGAAGCACATATCCTAACCCATTGGTGTGGTTAGTACCAATTAAAATTAAAAACCCAAAAAAAAAACGACTGTAATACCTAGACAATTGACTTAATCGAAATGAAATGTCAAGATATAAATATTTTAAATAATAAAAAAAAATAAAAAAAAAAAGATATAAATATTTTATTTCCGAGAGGGTTATATTTTGATATCATATGATGTCTCAACCTGCAGAGACCACTATAATCAGATCTCTCAAACATAGTTCTCAGACTTAATGTTGAATGGCCACACCATCTAAAAACTTAAATTGTTAAATAAATGAGCAATTTAATATTTAATCACTCTAACACGCCCCTCACATGAAGACGATTGTTTGTGAAGCTTAGCGTATGGAACACTTATATGGGTGGCGGTGAGGGGTTTGAATTCAGGAACTTTTGTTAGGCCTGACTTTGATACCATGTTAAATTTGGGGGATTTAGGCGATTCCCACACACAAGAAAGTACCCATATGAGATCGAGAGCCCAAGTTCACCAAATGATGTTTCATCCTAAAACCAATTAGTTATAAGAGGAGTAGCTCACTTGTGAGTCCTTCGTCATTTCATTAATCATCATCACCGGATCTTCATGCTCAATCAAACCATATTGATGGGCCCACTTAGGGTCGAGCATGGGTCTGCTCTGATACCATGTTAAATTCAGGGGGACTTACTACATCTCATATCATGAAATATACCCAATATGAGATAGAGCACAAACCCACTAGGTGAGATTTCATCCTTAAACCAATTCGTTTAAAGATGGAACCTCACTTGGTGGATTTGGGTTCTCCCTCTATTATTGGCCATTGGGTACATTTCATGTGTTGGACCATACCTAAGTCCCCCGAATTTAACACTTAAAAATAAGTTTTGGCCATCAGACATATGCTTATCATGTTTTGTATTATTCTCATTACAAAAACTCAATGCAAGAAAATTTTAAATTGTTGAAACTTAGCTAAAACATTTTATTTTTATAAATAATATTTATTTATTTACAAAATTATAGATGATCGTCAAGTAGAAATGACAATGAAGCGGGGTGGGTTGGTACTTGAAAACCCACACAACGGTTCATTCCACGGGGTGGGACGAACGACCTATTACATGTCAAGGGTTGGGCGCCGAGCGGTCAACCCATATGGAATAATTTTTTTATTATTATATTATAATATACGCAATAATTTAAATAAAAAGTAACAAAAAAATGAATTATTATAAACTCGTAATATATTTAATTTATTAGCCTATTTATAAGTTTTTTTATCTAGTATTTTATTTTGTTAGTGCATATTATTATAAAAATTATCATAAAAATTATCATCATCAATATATATCAGATATAATATTACGTACATAACAATTATATTATTTTATATATTAAGTGTAAAATACATATTAAGTATAATTAATATTAAAATTTTACTCAGAGTAAGGTAGGGGCAGGTACCTACAGGGTGAAAATGATACACATACCCACCCCGACCAACTACAAGTCGCGGAGGCGACACAAACACGACACACTAGTACATACCAAGAGTCCAAGATGGGTTAGGAGAAAATTGTTGTCCCTAATTCCCTATGGCAAACCACCATGTCCGAGGGTGGCAAACTGGCTATCCCTGACACGTCACGATAACCCGACCTGAAGTTACTGAGAAAAACTCGAATCCAAACACGACTGACACAATTGTGACACAATGTTACAAATTTGTCTAAAACGTAGTTATTTTAAATTTTAATTAATTTTTGATGTATTTTAAGCATAACCCGAAATCAACTTAAAGTCAAACACGAAGTCGAATCAATTACCCAAATTGCCACTGCCGAATGGACATCGCATACGCCATACAACCCATTTCTACATTTAAAATAATTCTTTTAAATGAAAAAAAAGACCATAAACCCTTACTGTGGAATCCACCACCCCAACTTGCTAGCGAAAAGTCTCTCTCTTCTTAGTTCTTACAACCTATCAACTTGTGTAAAAAACCTTGTGTAGTATTGTAATAATAAACATAATACCGGCTTTTTTTCCTAGGGAGTTGCTATTTGTATTTTAGCTCCATTTTATCGTCCACTTGTATTTTTACCTCTCTCTATTTGTGCCCTTTTGTCAAAATGTGCGAAATATGGGAATGTTTGTACACCCCCTCTTGATAATTGGGAAATTTCTAATTTCTACCGGATGACCACAATTAATTACATAAAATAAAATTAGAGTAAAAAAAATTGCTAGCTTTGGTAAAAAATTGAGCCATTAACGAAGGCTTTTTTTTTCTGTCGATATGCTATATTTATGTGTTAGAGTGCGATCATGGAAAAGTTTTGGGGCAAATGGTGAGATCACAATTCTTCTCTTTGATTCAGTTTGCGAAAATATATCCTTCCATTTCAATATACAATTTGACTAGGATAGCCCCAAAAAGGGGGAACAATATGGAGTCCATAAGGGGGGTTCGTTCATTACTTTATAACGGATGAAACAATTTTATGGCATGTTATTTAAATGAAGTCATGATGATCAACAACTATAAAAGAGAATTTATCTTTATTAAATCAAGATTTACACTGATGCGTATCATAAATGAGATGATAATATTTATTTCATCAGTTAGGCCAGACACAATCAATTTAAAGCACTACGAAAATCCATCCCACTACTGGTCAATTTCCCTTATATAAATATAGTAATTTATATTAATTAAATTAACTTTTTTTGAATTTTTGTTATTTTCATTGGTAATACAATTCCGTAAGCATGGTTAGAGAGAAAATTGGACATTGGTCGAGTGGTTAAGACTCTCAAGTCTAAATATCTGGTCTATGGTACGATTCTCATCACCCTCCCTTTCCGGTATATATATTTAAGAAAAATAACTTTCCGGAATATGTATTTAAGAAAAATAACAGTGGTTGTTTTTTGTGTGAGCCAAAAAATAACCATGGTTGGAGAGAAAGGGAAAGAGGAATCCAAACCCATTCCAAAGTAAACTTAGGTCACGTGAAATGTGGGCATATGTCACGAGCCACTCTAACATGCTTTGATTCCAATTTTCCATTATAAGCTGGGTGAGAATGAAATGAGGGTAAATAAATTAGAATAAAAAAGATAAAAATAAAGAAAAAGTAGGAAATGTGATACCGACACTTTAAAATATTTGCATCCTAGGCACCTTTGCTTTAGAAAGGCATACAATCCCCACCCCCCCCAAAAAAAAAAAAAAAAAAAAAAAAAGAAATAAAAAGGAAATATTGTTTAAACTTGGATTGAAAGTTAGGTCCAACAATTAATTGAGTTATTAGTTTATATTTTATTGGAAAAAAAGTTCACCTATATATATATATGTACACTAAAGCCAAACACGAATATCAAAATAATAAAGTACTAACAAATACAAATATAAGTAAGCATCTAATTCCGAACCTCTTGCTCATGATATACCAAAGGGTTTGAAAATATTATATAACACTATAGAGGATAAAAAGTATTTGTACATACGAGACATATCTGAAAAAAAAAAAAAAAGAAAATTAAATAATTCATACAAAGTAAAAGTATGAAACAATAGAAATTGGTGAAGAAAGTAGGGGGAAAAAAGAAGAAAAGAAAAGAAGGGTTGACAAGCTTTTAACAAAAAAAAAAACAAAAAGGAGGTGGAGAACTATCATGATAACAACAAAAAAAAGAAAAGAAATAAAAATGAGTACACAAGCTTTTAATAAACAAAGGGAAAAAAATGGGTCGTTGTTAAAGACCTATTTTCTAGAGTGATAATTTGGGTTATCGAGTCGTATTCGTATTTAGTTTGAGTCAATTTTGGATTATATCCAAAATACATAAAAAAAATTAAATAAGATATGAGTTATTATGTCTTATAAATTGGTAATATTGTGTCAGAACAGTCAAATTTGTGTTAGTCGTGTTCGAGCTCAGGTTTCTCTCAGCAACTTCGGTCGGGTTCCTATCGGGTTATCGTGTCGTTCCATGAATTGCCTCTCCTATCATTTTCTAGTATATCAACAAAGGTTAAGGAGGTAGTGAATCGACATAATTTTTTATTTATTAAATATTGACGTGCGTCTTGGATCAACAAACAAACTAACTAAATTATATGACGTGGAAATAAAATGACACTCAAAAGATTCACACTAAAAAGATCTTTTAAACGGGGCTAATTCTGCCTTTTTATATATAAAAGCCGAGCACGAGATGTCTGGTCGGTTTATGTTTTACAGATGGAACTTTACAAGTGCTTTTTTTGCTGATTATTCTCCATCCCTTCTTTCTAACAAGTGAAGGCTATTTATACTCATACAATTAGTGTGCTTTAATCATCATTACACCTAGTTATAGAGTAGTTACTAGGGGGCACGTGTCCTCTTCTGGATAGGCCTGTTGGCTGCGTATTTGGCATCTTACTGACTCATCTTGCTATCTTGTTGACAAGTGGCATCTTGACTTGCTAAGCAAGGTATTGACCTTGCGTAGAGAAATGGTTATCTTTGGGTCGTCCACTATTGGGACCTTAGGTCGGCATCCAAGCCCGTCTCGCGCCACATCAACAGCTCGGTCCACGTCATCCTGGTGGCCCCATGTTATTGCCAGCTGAAGGGCCATGTGAACCGATTTTTTGCCAGCTCGGCTCGGGTATCATCAATGGCCCTCAAGTTTAATTCCGAGAAGAGAAATTTTTGAGTCGGATTTAAACTTTAATGCTCATTATGAGTCTTAATGAGGAAGGAAAAAACCTTAAAAGTCTCACGCATCGATCGATGCCGATTATCAATTAATGCCTGACACGGCGCATTAATTAGGAGTTATGATGGTTGACACGTGGCGTCTTGTTGTTGGACCTCTGTACACAAGATACGAGGAGAGACGATCGCTTCAAGCCGCGGGACAATGGCGACGTTTACGTTTACAAAGATTTCAATTTGAAAAGATGCGCTTTTGAGTTGGTGCACCGCTTCAAAGGGAAGTTAACCTATAAATACCTCTTTCTCTTTCCATTTCATACTTTTGCATTCATAATCTTCCGAGCAAAGATCAACAGAGACCGAGCCAAGCGAGAAATTTCAGGTCGGCCTTAGAGTACAAAAGTCCCAAAATTACTTAGGTATTTTCCAAATCTTTCTTTCTTTCCTTCTTTCCTTCTTTTTTTTTAAAGAAATATGTATGGTTCTGAGGACAATCAAAATCAAAGTTTTAGTTTTGAAGTTGACATAGATGACCCTCCTTCTGACCCTTTTGTACCTTCTTCTCCAGTTAGAGAGATCCCACCTTCCAGTCCCAGTGTCATTGAGCTTTCGAGTTCGGAACACTTACCCGAACCTGAGGTTCCATTTGAACAGACGCACGTGATCTTCGAGCTGGTTCCGGTCACCATCTATCGCGAAGGTGTTGTGTATAAACTGGGGTTAGTCCAAGAAGAGCCTAGTGAAGAAGTAGGGAATTCGGATCCCTTAGATAGTAAGCAGGGAGAAAGAGAAATGGACTCTGGGAGGCGCGAGCGAAGGGAGAATAGGGTTTCTGAGGGCGCGGAGGCCGCGAGGTCGGCTGGGCAAGGCCATGGGGCCGATGAGCGGGCAGGCCACAGACATGGGGACCCAAGGCCAGGAGGGGGGCCTTTGTTATGAGTAGAAGGTGGGTGGAGGCCGTCTGATCAAAATGATCAGGCTAGTATGCTGATGTCGCTGGATTTGGAGGCTATTCATCAGACATATATGATTCCGGGGACCATAAACTTTTGGTTGCCGGACCACGTGGAGGTGCCTGAGCACCCACCGGAGAGGTGCATGGCCGTATACGCTCATAGTCTCTTATACTAACTGAGGTTTCCCTGCTACGCGATCCGATTATTAGATGGTTTTGGAAGTGGGACCTTCCTCGTCTGTGTGCATCCGGCCGACTGGGCCGCATCATCGGGCTACTCATCCTTTTTCAGCAAATGGAGTATGAGCGCCCCCATTTTGAAGACCTGAACGAGCTATTCGTCTGGAAGGCAACTCCGTCGACCCCGGGTCGGGAACAACCATCAGGATGGTACTACGTGCAGACCACACCGGGGTCCCCAGACGGGTTGGTCGACGGCCTTCCACAATCCTTAAAGGAGTGGAAGAAAAGATGGTTCTGGGTTGGTGGCAAGTGGCAGACTCACCTAGGTAGGAAGGGTCGATCCTTCTCCCCCCGTCAAACTTTCGATATGACTTTCGTAAGTGTGCTTTCACATACTGCTTTTCCTTATACTCCTTTGATCTCTTTCTCTGTTCTTAATGGTTGGTTTTTCATTCTTATTGTAGGAAACCGTCCATCCACGGGACGTCTTTTGGACGCCTTTGTCCGCCAGCTGGAGAACATCCAAGCTCTAGCTCGGTCGGACAGGAATATTAAAGTCCTGGCCACTGACGCTAGATTTTCGGAAGCCGATTTGCGGCCGAGATTACCGACCGAGTCCGAGGCCGAAGAGGTGGCCGAGGAAGAAGATGAGGCTAAGGAGGAGCAAGAGAGAAGGAGCCCGCCGCGAGCTGAGTGGAGCAGGACCCCCGAGCTGGGGCGGCAACCAGTTCAAGTAGAGTGTACTAAGCTGTCTCCGGCGAGGCCTAGTCCTCCTCCGGGCAAGTGTCTCCCCTTGACCAGCGGGTTCAAGAGACTCGAACGGCTAGGGCACTCACCACGACCGAGGTATGTGTATGTTTTAAAGCACGTCTTTAGGGCTCTTTCATCTTTTGATCATCATATTTGCTTTCTTACTCAATTTGTTTTGCCACAGTTCGAGCATGGATGTTTTTGCTCTCCTACGCCGGGTGAGAGAAATTGCTGCCCGCAGACTTGGGGCGACCGCAGGCCAAACTGTGGATGCCGAGGTGGCCAGAAAGGAGGAGATCCGTCAAGCAATTGCCCACCGATGGCGTTCCCAAGCGAAAGAGCCCCCATTATAGAGGAGGAGGGGTGGAGCGGTTATCAATGAGCCTGGCAAATTTAGCGACAGGCCGACTCCATGGGTATCTCCCGCACAAGTTCCCGCAGGTGGGGAACCACGGGCCTTCTCAGACGACCTTTGGTGAGAAGGTCATTCATCCCTCCGAGCCGGGAGAGGGAGGAGGCGTGTGAAAGAGTGGTCGGGTCGCGGCCCAGGTGGTTTGTGGAATTCTCCAAGTGCTCCACACACCCACCGAGCGTGGAGGCCCCGCCCCGAGCGAGCAGCTATTAATGTACTGACCCGTGCCTGGACAACGGGCATTGAGCAATTCTGCATGGAGACTGGATGGGAAGAGAAGGCTCAATATGCCATGGGTTTGTATGGCAGAATCATTGGGCTCCTATGGCATATGATTGGAGGGGCACGTGACCTGGAAAGGCGCCATACCGACCTGCAGGATGCCCATGCCACCTTACTCGGGATTCAAGAGTCTCGGAAGACTCAAGCCGAAGAGGCCGCGACCATAGGTAACGCAGAGAAAGAGTCTGCTGTGAAGGCCAGGGCCGAGCGAGATCAGGCACGCAAGGCCGAAGAGGAGCTCCGGCCAGAGTTTGTAGAGTTGAGAAGGGCGGCTATTGCTCATGCTGGGGAGTTGGAGAGGCGCGAGGCCGAGATACGGAAGGAGATGGAGAAATCTCCCGAGGAATAGAGGAGGCTCGGGTGGTATCTATTCGGGCTTACAAGAATTCGGAGAAGTATGCTTTCATGTTGACTTGTGGGCATGCCACCAGTATTGGGGAGATCCTCCAAGATCTTAAGGGAGGGAAATCCGTGGCCGAGTTGGAGAAGGAGCTCGACCAGCTGAATGCAGATTTAGATGTTATCCGTCCATGGTTTCCCGATACGGCCGGTGAACAAGGCAGGCTCATGAAAAAGAAGTGGCCTCTAGTGAGCCAATCGAAATCTCTCCTCCTACCGGAACTCATCCTCCTGCCTCTTAAGGCATCTTTTGTATTTTTACTTTATAGAATAGTTGGCCTCGGGCCTTTTGATGTAATAGGCTTTGGCCCCCCATGTAAATATTTTGCTGATGAATGAAATTTCCTTTCTGACCGTCTACTTATTCTGCCGCATTTTTTCAAATTTTTGTGTGTTGGGCTCGTCTCCTTTGTCCTGGATGTATAATCCAAGTGATAGCCGAGGCCAGCCAATACATTTTTACCAAACATTGTGCTCGGAGCTTAGGCCGAGTCTTTGTTGAGGTTGGCTCGATCTTGGTCGAGTTTCTCTTTTTAAGCATGCTCGGATCTTGGCCGAGATGAGTAATCTACGCCGGAGACAAGCGATGGAATGGTGCTCGAATCTTGACCGAGGCGAATAGAACGACTCTTGGATCTTGGCCGAGACGAATAGAACATAATTTTTAGGAAGAGCTCACAGAATATCAAATGAAAGGATAAAATATCATCTCAAAGTGTCGCCAGTGTGTTGGAGTAACATCTAGGAAGATGGATCAAGTAAAATTCCCAGAAACCCGAGACCTTACTGGTAGTATTTCTTCAAGTAAGATACATTCCATGGGTGAGTAAATTTTTCCCCACTCAGGTATTCGAGCTCGTATGCTCCATTTAACAATGTTTTACTAACTCTGAACGGACCTTCCCAGGTTGGTTTTAACGGACCGGGCCCGGTCCCGGTGACCCTTTTTAGAACTAGGTCACCGACCCAAAATCTTTTTTCCTTCACCCTTGAATTGTAGTACCTTTCGCTTCTTTGTTTGTACACGGCATTCCTCATCTCGGCACTACATCTTGTTTCTTCCAACAAATCTAATTCGGCTCGGAGAGCGTCCTCATTGCCTTCTTCAAAAAAAATTTCAATTCTAAATGTCGGGGCCCCGATTTCCACAGAATGACGGACTCAGCCCCATAGGCTAGTGAAAAGGGTGTTCTTCCGTAGCCGCTCGGTGTGTCGTTCTTTAGGACCATAATACGTCGGGCAGCTCCTCTTCTAACCTTGCTTTCAATGTATACTTAAGTATTTTGTTCACTGCCTCAACTTGCCCATTGGACTGTGGATGGTACGGGGTGGAAAAATGATTCTTAATGTGAAAGCCTTCGCAAAAAGTTCAAAATCTCCGATTATCGAACTGCTTCCCATTATCCGTAACAATCGAATACGGAATCCCAAATCTGCATATAACAGATTTCCAAATAAAATTGACGATTCTCTCTTCGTCTATTTTTGCCAAGGGTTCGACTTCAGCCCATTTTGTAAAATAATCAACTGCCACAATGGCATATCTCACGCCCTAGGCGCCACTGCCCGTTGCTCTTCTTTACCAAAACAGGGTTAGCCACCCAGCGGGGTAGGGAGCTTCTCTTATAAATTGGTTATCCAGCAGCTTGCTAACTTCGGCTTCCAGGGCAACCTGTCTATCGGTCGAGCTTACATCGCTTTTGGACTATCGATCGGAATGTGAGATCGATATTCGCATATGGCGGCATGTTTAGGATCAATGCCTGCATGTCCGAATGTGTCCATGCGAAAAACATCAAGATTATTACCTAGAAAGTCAATTAATTCCGACCTGAATGGCTCTTGGAGGTCGTGGCCAATTCGAAGTTGGCGCCCCCTTGATGCTTATCGGCATCTACTATGTCGATCTGTTCCAATGGCTCTGCGTGCTTCCGCTTCTTACTATGCCCTTCTTTTTTTGGCAGAGGTAGTTCTTCTTCGATCATTGGCTCCTTCCCGGACCGTCTGCCCGGGTTAGTTTCCATTGTGATCGTTTTACTTGCTCTCGTGCTATCCTTTCTCGAGTCATTCTCGGTGATTTCTTGGACTCATCTTCCTCCATTACATTAATCTCAGCGGATTGGAGTTTGAGAGAACATACCCGAGATTCTCTCTGGTTTCCCTTATGGATTGCTTCTCCATCCGGGGTCGGGAACTCGATACAAAAATAATATATGGAGACGCACGCTTTTAAGTGATAAAGTAGTGGTCTTCCATTATAGCATTGTATTTGAGTCGGAGTTGATTATCTTGAACGTGGTGATCACAAATCCGTTGATGTAATCCTTGTCCCATCCGGATTAGCAGTCGATCTCTCCGAGAGGGATTATTCTTCCACCTCCAAACCCTGGGAATCTGTCGTTGTGGCGAATATAGTTGTCATCTATATTCAACCTTCTAAAGGCTCGGATGTAAATGACGAAAGAGTAACTACCGAAGTCGACTGTCGCGTGCACGGGGATGCCCATCGGGGTCGGTCGTGGGGTCGAATGAGGATGCACCACCTGGTCGACATCTTGGTCGAGAAAAAGTGAAGTGACCCATCCGGTTGGCCTTCCGGTTTCCGCGATTCAAACCTACCTTTTCGCATGAGTAGCTTCCTAATATCTTTTCTTTTGCAATTGGGCAATGTCTTTAGCCGCATTTATGTTCATTCGGCCGGTATTAGACATTACCAATATTTCTTGTCTCGGGTTCTCATTGGGTGGTAAGCGAGTGATTCTCTACTCGCTCCGGTTTGTCCCCGAGCGAGCGCGGTGGTGGTGGCAATTTATGGACATACCGCTTAAGGCCTCTTTGTACTATCTCGCATGATTTCGCGGATGAGGTCTCGGCATTCATCCTTCTCGCGCCTAATAGATTTATGATACGAGCAATACCGTGTAGCATCCAACTTGGCAGGATCTAACCTTAGAGGGCGGGCTGGTGGCAAAATTGAGACCTTGTATATCATTCCATTTGGCTGACAGAGTATGTGTTAAAGTACTCCTCAGCGCTGCAACCTCGGCACGAGCTTCCTAATATGATTTATATCCGGTGGAGGGGTTCTCATTGAAAGATTTGAACCCTAATCCTAAGACGGATGCATTCTCTTTCCTATTGTCTTTTTTAAACCCCCAGTCTTTTGCTCGGGATGTTGGCTGGCCATAGCCTCTTCAACATAGATATACCGCTCTGCGTGAATGAGGAATTCTTGGAATGAGGTCGCCCCCGACTCGTGGATAGCATAGTTAAACCAAGTATGAGGCGCGAGTCCGGCCATTGCTGCGATAAGTATTGCATCGTCCGCGACGGACTCCATCTCTCGGACTTGTTTATTAAATCAAGTAATATAACTTTTTAAAGGATCCTCCTTGCCTTGTTTGATATTGACAAGGGAGTCTTTGGGAGCTGCGCGAACTTTAGATGTCAAAAAGTGGGTTGTAAATGCGGGCATCAAATCACCCCAAGATCATATAGAACTTGCGGTAGGGTCCGGAACCACCGTGGGCTCTTGGCCGCCTAAAGTCGGTGGAAACGCCCTACACAAAATGGCGTCGCTAGGGATGCATAGTTCCATCCACGCAAGATATTTGTGGACGTGAGTCGTGGGGTCGGTCTCCCGTTGTATGAACCGATTTGAGAAATCTTAAATTTATTTGGTAAAGGAGTTAATGAGAATACGGATGCAAATGGTGACACGACGCCTTGGCGAGCTGTCCCGCGAGCTTGGTCAGATACTAAATATCATCGGGACTTTCCTCCAACTCGTCTAGTGGCGACGGAGATGTAGTATTTCCGCCTCGCTCATTTATAGGACTAGGATCATGAGCCAAGTTGGCCGAACCTGCTCCCAATCCTCGGAAATCGGAGTCCGGAGTTGATGGGCGAGAGGGTCGAATCGGGTCAAGTCCCGATGATGACTCGCAAACACCTGAACGAGCATAATGGAGGCACGGAGTCTCGTAATGATTCTCGCTACAAGGCTTTGCTCGCGCGCGTCATCCCGGGTCGCTTACTCGTCCACGCCGCCGATTGGTCACGTCCCATTATGTGAACTTGCTTCATAATTTTCATTGTTTGGAGGTCTTTGGACTGTGGATTGGCATTTGATGGTGGGTCGGATGATACCCAAGCAAAACAGACAATTTTTTATGTACACGTGGCGGAGCACGTGGCCCTGAGACCAAAAAAGCCGACTGCATTGAGAAAAGGCCGACGAGAGTCTGGAGACCGAAAAAGGCCGACTAGACCAAAAAGGCCGACTGTGAGTCTGGAGACTGAAAAATGCCGACTGGAGCTCGGAGACCGAAAAAGGCCGACAGCCCGAAGACCGTAAAAAGCCTACCATAAGACTACACTCATCAACTCATGCACAAACAACATGGAGGAGACAAGTGTCCCACTCAATGAGACAAGTGTCCCACTAATCAACTCATGCACAACAAGGAGGAGACAAGTGTACCACTCAATGAGACAAGTGTCCCACTAATCAACTCATGCACAACAAGGAGGAGACAAATGTCCCACTAATAGCATAGATGTAATGATTGCTAGGCTATCAAATGTAATATGATAAATAGTATTGATCTAAGGGAAAAAAGGAGGGAGAGACCCAGATAGAAAAACTCTGTAAAGCCAAAAACCTACCAGAGCACTTCACTTTACTGCTCAATAAAAAAGGCACTTTACTGACCATTTATTATATTTTTCCAAATGTATTATTTTTATATTTAGTTTCTTGTTGAGCAAATTCGGGCATCAATAGGTCGGTTTGGTGAATATTTACGGTGGATGAAGTTGTATTTGTGGGGAGTATTTGCAAAATTTTGGGAAATGAGTTTGGTTCATTTGTTGAACAAAAGTAGGATTTGTAAACAACTGAGTAAAGGGAAACAAAGCCGTGCTCCCTGTTTCTGTTGGGGGCACGGTTTGGCCATTGGTATTTTGGCCAATTTGGTTATTTTGGGGTGGTTCCTCAATCCCACGTGCGTTTCGGGTGGTTTGACTCATTTTCGCAAGAAAATAAAATTACCTTAGCTGGAATGACTTAAATAACTAGAAATTTTGGCTGGACCAAAACGGGCCCTCCTTCTAGTGTCAATTTGTTGACGTGCGTCTTGGATCAATAAGCAAACTAACTAAATTATATGACGTGGAAATAAAATGACACTCAAAAGATTCACACTAAAAAGATCTTCTAAACGGGGTTAATTCTTCCTTTTTATATATAAAAGTCGAGCAGGAGATGTCTGGTCGGTTTACGTTTTACAGATGGAACTTTACAAGTGCTTTTTTTGCTGATTATTCTCCCTCCCTTCTTTATAACAAGTGAAGGCTATTTATACTCATACAATTAGTGTGCTTTAATCATCATTACACCTAGTTATAGAGTGGTTACAAGAGGGCACATGTCCTCTTCTGGATAGGCTTGTTGGCTGCGTATTTGGCATCTTACTGACTCATCTTGCTAACTTATTGGCAAGTGACATCTTGACTTGCTAAGCAAGGTATTGACCTTGCTTAGAGAAATAATTATCTTTGGGTCGCCCACCATTAGGATCTTAGGTCGGCATCCGAGCCCGCCTCGCGCCACGTTACCAGCTCGGTCCACGTCATCCTGGTGGCCCCATGTTATTGCCAGTTGAAGGGCCATGTGGACTGATTTTTTGTCAGCTCGACTCGGGTATCATCATAAAAAAAAACATAAATCTTTTATTACATAATTATATTTGAGATACTCGAACTAGCTTTGTGGCCTATTCTAAATTAAACTAACCGACCGATCTAAATCGACCGATCCACGTATTGCAAGGACAATTAGGAAAAAAATAGTCTAAGCCATCAAGGATGGCTTAGGGGCAAGTAATCAACCAAACTGCAACCTTTTGACTTAAGTAATAATAAGTAGAAAGGTGACATGTTTTCATCTTACAAACTATACGATTGAAATATTCTCAACATTCTTTTAATTTAGGTGCATAAATTTTTTCAGGTATAAATAGATGTGCTCTTGAACAAGATTTTCTTTAGCATCAAAACGATTCTCAGTTATATGAAGAAACTTACAATTGATTACGACATCGAGTAGGAAACAGTTGCAAAACACATGTTAAAGAAACTTACAACTGATTAGACCTAGACAGATCTAACTGATCCGTAGAATTAGAACATTAAAATGAAGGCACCTGACAAAACACTTATCAATGAAATTGATCGCTCTTATCACCAATAATCAGGCACTGACTCATTTGAATCTTAAATTTCTTTATGAACTCCAAATTTTCTGAACAAAAACTCATAAATTGGGACAAATTTATTTCACTGAAAAATAAAAAACAACATATTGGGGACAAAAAAAAAGCTATTTATGGAGACAAATTTATTCATAAAAGAGACTAAAACATTGAAAAACATTCTTCAATCCTCCACGGAGGATGAGGGAATAAGATGAAGAAGAAGTTGAAAAATGAGAAGACGACTAGGATTTTTTGAGAGGAGAGATTTCCCAAGAGTTCATGAACTATATATTTTTTATCAAAGAAACTAATAAGAGGGGGGAAATAAAAAACCTTGGTTTTTTTTTTAATAACGGGAACCCACCAACCACTCTTTTGTGTCCGCATTGGATAGATAATCGGGATTGACTCAATAGATTGCAAACTCCATTAATCAAATAAATCGCACTAGGAAAATTTTATATAACAGACTCGACCAAACGATGCAAAAGTAAAGATTCACACTTTAGACTTTTCGGCCTCAAGAATCAACTATTCTCTGTGGCTGGTCGTGGCCCGCATGAAGGGGAAAAAAGTTATGTTTTGCTTGCTACAAACGTTGAGGACATATGACCAACATGAGTTTAGTATAATTTTATTAGTGCAGCATTACAAGTTTAGATTTGTACCTCCATAGTCATAACCTCTTCCATTTGACAGGGTCTTGTCATGCTCCACAAATAATTAAAGTATGATATAACATCAATTATTAATTTGCAGTTTTAACTTAATGAAACTTGCAGAATATAAAGGTAAATCAAAGGGCATATCACAAGGATTAAATTATTGAAATTGGATAGTACACTTAGGTAGAAATGTATTGAAATTTCCTATTTATGATCATATCTCACTTCTTATTCCATTATATTGGATAATTATATATGTAGGTAGAATTAAGGGTGCGCACGGTACGGGACGGTTCGGAGATTCATAAATCTCCAGAACCGTCCCGAAGTTCGGAGATTTTAAAAATCAATCTCCAGAACCAAACCAAGCGAGAGAAAAATCTCTCACCGAACCGTATTTTCGACGGGGATCTTGAATTCTAACGGGACGGTTCTGGAGATTAATCAAAAGTAAAACAAATACAAAAAAAATAAAAAATGAATGTAAAATCACCAAATAATTATAGTCCATTCCTTTTTTTAGTGCAATCTCAAAATAAATACTACAACCATAAAGGGCAACACAATCTCAAATTAAAAACATTATTTTTTTATTTTTTGAGATACAATCTCGGTTAGTATATATCATGTCTTTCCTACTAAGATACAACAATCATTCTTTTTTATCATTATTTAAGTTAAAAATTAAAATCTTTATAAAAAATCATGGTATCCAATAGTTGGATATTTCGGACAAATACTAAAAAGCATAAAAATTAAAAACATCATCCTAGACCTAGAGATTATTCTCAGATTGCCAACTCCAAATTCCAACTATTGGACATTTTCTTTTAATTTTATAATCATACATAATAAATTAGCCAAAAATATCAAATGTAGCAAAATACAATATAAATGATCGAACTTACCTAATGAAAGTCTGAAATACAAAAACTTGTTGTCGTGAATGGTGGTGTATGGTGTCACCAAGCGTGAAGATAACTGGATATATGATAATTTTCTAGGTTAATTAAATGTGAGGTGTCACAATATTAAAATATAAATAAGATAAAAATAATATATATATATGTATGTATTAAAAATTCTTAAAAATCGGTTCTATCTTCTGATCTTCTGCTTCAATTTAACGGCAGTGCAGTTCTCGATACGGATATTTTAAAAATCTCGGAACCGTACCAAAAATATTTTCGGACGGTTCGGTTCGAGAGAAAGTCAAAAATCAATGAGATATTTTTGTTTCTGATATTTTTCGGTTCGGGTATCGGTTGATTCCGTGCTCCAAACATCTCCAAAGTCAAGTCCACACACAGCCTAGGTAGAATTGTACTAAAATAAGAAGTTGGATAAAAAATGGAAGTTTTTATTAGTGTACAATTTATATTTAAACGTCCATGTTTGGATTTGTTGTATATTATCTTTGTCAAGGGTTAACATCTTGCCTTGTTAGAAAGACAAGAATAGTTCGAACAAAACAAAAAAGAAAAAAAAAAGAAAAAGACAAGAATAGCCCACATCTCTAATTTACTTTTCTACCTTTTCATACCTTTAGACAAAACACTTTAAATTGAATATTGTGGGCATGTTGATGGATGGAAACTGGATTCAAAATCAGAATCGGAACCGTGGACAATAGTTTCAAAACCAGAATTGGGATTGTGTAGGTTGATTCCGATTCCGATTTTTTGGTCTTAAAAATTGTGGAACTAACGATTTTAACAGCCGGTTATAACCGCCGGTTCCAACGTTTCCGGAACCGGAACTGTATATGTCGGTTTCAGTTCTAGTGCCTTGGTCTTAAAAATTGTAGAACCGGCCGTTTTAATAGGCGCGGCAAGCTTCGATACATTGGTCTTAAAAATTATGGAACCGTCTGTTTTAATCGGCGTTTTAGAACCGTCGATGGGCAACCGCGGTGAAAAACCGCTTTTTTAAGGTCAAAATCAATAATATTTATTTATTTTGGTATAAATATGCTGGAAAATGGGTTGCAAATGAACTAATGTTTCGTGGAAATTATTCAGAAATCGATTCGATAAAAGTTCGTTTGGGTTCGTTTAATGAGGCTCGTTAAAATAAATAAACCAAACTCAAACTTAGAGATATTTGGTTCGTTAGCTCGTGAACAAGCTCGTTAGTAAGCTCGTGAATAGGCTCGTATAAGTTAAACTAATAATTTGATTTTAATTTTAATTTTTCATATTTTTACTTAAATATAAAAATATTTCAGTAAACTTATTTTTTGAATAAAACTATAAGCTTTAATAAATATATTATGAATTTTAAATATAAATAATTTTATTTTTTATAATAAATTGAAGAATATTTTAATTTTTAATTAATATTTACTAAGTTCGTTTAGACTCGATAAGGCTCAAAAAAGTTAGTGAGCCATCAACATGTTCGATAAATTCAAGCTCGAGTTCGACTCGATAACAAAAGAGCCAAACTCAAACACTCAAAAGCTCGACTCGGTTCAGTTGCAGCCCTAGCTGGAAAAATGAATTTTGATTTATCTATACTCTAATAATATATATTGACAATATTAATATTATTATTAATATTAAATATAAAATTTAATTGAATATTAAGTCCAAGTCATTTTCTTGACTTAGCTTTTTTCTAAAGGAAATTGATAAACTATTTTCAAAAAATAAATAAATAGTTCCAGAACCAAAATTAGAACTATGAAGGAACCGGGTTCAAAATTGTACCCAAACCAAAATTGGAACTCTAGAAGAACCGTGTTCCAAATTGTACGGTTCCAGTTCTAGTTCCTTCAAAATAAGGAACCGAAACTAGCCATTTAGGAACCGGAATAGTTGGTCCCGGAACCATGGCCAATCTTAGGCATGTGAATTAACTTTCTGCTTTTCCAACATCTTCATCTTTAAAATATTCTAATATTAAAATAAAGGGAACATCTGCGATTCTACCAAAGATAGGGAACCAAAATGAAAAACCCAAAAACGCCTCCATTTTTCCTTTTATACTTTGTCCCCTAAATCTTTTCGTTTTTAACCTTTACACCCCCTAATATTTTCCTAATTCTCATTTCTAACCCCAGAAAAGGGGCAAAAACTACTACATGAAAAGTTCAGACTGCAACACGGTATAGTAATTAGCCGCCTCGTCTTCAAGTTCCCACAGCCCATCGGTAAAAGCAAATGGAAAATTTTCTCCAGATTTAAATATTTCAACATCATTTTCATCCCTAGATCTGTTTGGAATCCCAAGCTCATCGTCAGAGGCTTCTAGAAGATGCCTCATGACAGATAATTTCACACCGTCGTCCTCATCGCCTCCCGCCGCAATCGGCGGATATGGATTGACAGCGCGACAGATCGGCCTCCTCCACCGCCGCCGTGCACGGCAAAGAGTCGAAATCGAAAGCGGTGGTGGAGTCACCGCTAGCGGAAGAGGATATTTCTTGCTGTAGGGTTGTGAATATGGCTGATAAGTCTCGGCTCAGCTCGTGGTTCGGCTCATGGCTCGGCTCTCCCTCCTCTTCTTCGTCGAGGAGATTGAGTATGCTGTTATACGGCTTTTGGCGCTTGAGATTGCGCTTGAGTCGTCAAACTCAGACTCTTCAAGGGATTCTTCTCTAAGGCGTTTTGGTAGAGTTTCTGCCATTTGGGGAAAATAGAAAAATAGAGAGAAATATACGAAAATTGATAAAGAGATTAGGGTTACAGTAAGGAGAGACAGAGAAGGGGATGAGGAGAGAGAAGGGGGGTGGAAAGGTTTATATAGAGAGAGGAAGAGAGGCGGAGTTACGGTCAAAATGAGTAAAGAGAGAAAGTGAGAATATTTTAATATAAAGTAGTATTCAATTGTATTTTCTTGGTCTGGTGTGTTTGTGTGACAGAGAGGGGGTTCGTGGGGTATTTTGTACTTTTATTATATTTTATTTATTTTATTTATTGTTTTGATTTTTCTAATTGAATATAACGTCTATAAAATAATGTCATTTATAAATGTAGTGTTCATATTATATATTTAATAACAAGATGAAACCAATATTTTTAAATTCGAACTGGACATTGACTCGGATTAACTAGGTCTTTTTTTTTTTTTTTTCCGAAACGATAGAAATATATTCATAACTCAACAAAATTTACACTGCCAACTCGGATTAACTAGGTTAATGGGGCCATTTGTGCGACGGGTTGAACCATTCTTGAAAAATTAATAAATATATATATATATAAGTTAAAAAATTAAGTACAATACAAGTTGGCAATATGAATTAGTTAAACAGGGCCAAGGGGTCATTGGGTGACTGGTTTTAACCGTCTTTCACCGGGCCGCGACGAGTTCTTGCGACTTATTTTAGTTGTTCTGGATTTAACCGATACGACGGACTAGTCAGATCTGAGTTTAAAAACATTGGATGAAATATCTTGGGTAGACACTAGAAAAGGAAGCAACTGCTTTTTGGGGTTTTAACGTATTTAAGGCCTGCCTAAAAATGTCTTATTGTACTTTTAATTTTATTTTAAAATTCATGGCAAAAATTAATTGATGTATATATACATATTACACAAATGTGTAATAAATTAATTAAAGGCTTTGAAGAGGGGAGAATAGGGCGAGTGGGCGAGGAAGCAAAGGTGATGCTTTGACAAAAAAAGTAAAGTAAATGGAAAAAAGTTAAAGGCTTGGCCTTAGTGTGTGCGTGGCTTTATTTTATTTTGTACTGCCTACTTTTGGGGCTACGCAATTCCAAGTACAAGGCCCTCTTTTGAAACCTCTAATTTATTAATGAGAACGGCCAGATTTATTAGTTGGCCACATAAATTTGTACAATTACTAATTTGTTTAAATATAATTAAAAAAATTCTAGAAATGATTTGTCATTCACTTGATATGTACATAATAAAAAAAAAATCTAGAAATGGTTTGTCATTCACTTGATATGTCGGGTGATTGTATCTACCCTCGAAAGTTTGGTTGACCCTTCCTTTATTTAATTTTTATTAGTAGTTAACATCTTGAAGGGCACTCGTAGAATTCACGAGACACACGAGAAACTTTAAAAGATTATTTTAAATGTATGAAAAATTAGGTATATGTTGGCTTAACATATGTAGCCTAGACTTTTACCTCGAAGATGGTCACGTGACATCTTGGTGTCAAACTTTTATGCATTTGTCTTTATGCTTTTGTTCTATAAATTAGTCACATTATATTAACGCATATCTTTATCTCCAAATTAAAACATTACAAGTATGATTAAGATAAGAGAACACAAGAAACTAAATGCTACAAATTGTAACAAAAAATTAATTTTCAATCATAAATTATTTGTTAAGGTGTTAGTTAATTAGTATGTCAATTTTTCAATGTTGCAGAAATTGCTAGGTGCTTAATCGGGCACTTAGACCGCTTAGAAGGACTCGATCCTAGGAATAGCTTTAAATTTTGACCGATTTTTGGCTGCCTGGCCCACTTAGGCGGGGGCCAGAGACGATATTTGGCTGAGGCAATTTTTTTTTACCGATTTGGACAAAATTGATTCGAAAAAGAGGCGCTAGAGACCGCATAGACCGAGTTTTAAACACTCGCTACTTTTTCGTATGTCAATTTTTTTAAAAAAAGAATTTTTTAAGAAAGGAGAAAAATTAGTTAGTGTTTATATAATACCTTTTTGAGTTTTCCATCCTTAGTGTATGCTGAACCCGCCATTTTCTATAATCACAAGTCCTATTATTTAAGCAAAAAATATGATGTCATCAAAACAATCCAATATGGCTATATATATATATGGGTAACAATAATAATAATAAAAGTCGAACCCTAACCATATTGTATCTACCACTTGAGCCAAATCAGCATTTTTGGTTTCTTTTAGGTATATAATTAGGTTAGTGTTTAGGCAGATGTGTACTTCTTGTGTTGAAAGAAAAAAAAAAATTCCCCCTAACAATAAAATTTCAGTCTTTTGAACATTAATAAACATCAACCATGTTTACTATTTAATAAGGTGACGTGCTCAGCCCAGCAGCCCAAAACTTTAAATATGGTGACTAAAGACAGCCAGAAAATCACAAAAAAGGAAGTGAGAAAAAAAAAGAAAAAAATATTAAAAGCGAAACCTATACTCAATTCTATTCAAATAAGTTACGTTTTAGGAAACATCATGATGCTACTTTAGGGCGGATCCTCAAAGTTAAAGTTCACGACAAAATTTTTCTTCCTGAGAGGCGAAGTCTTTGATCGTGAATTTTATTCGGCTAAACTCGCAAGTGTCGATGTAGCTAGCAGATAGCGGTGAGCAAGATCGTATTTCTCATGGATTGAATCACGAAACACTTAGGTTGTAGTAAATATCGTATTCAATTTTATTGAAGTGGTCGAAAATCACAACTTTTTTATTATCTAATCTAAATTCTAAATTAACAAGTAAAAAAATATTTATAATTTCGCCCGAACTCCAGAGTCTCTTTTCAGCAAATACAAACAACCTGAGCATAATCTCAACATGTTGCTAATATTAAATCCAGTTAATATTTATCAAATCAATTTAGCAATACGCAACT